>JAECUM010015080.1:0-16540 GCA_016617855.1 Megalonaias nervosa | reverse complement strand
ATATATATATATGGACATATGTATGTTACCACTAGATTCAACATTCACTTATTACAATATTTACATTCTGTTATCATTTAAATGATTATTTTCTCTTGTTATCAATCTCCTAAAATACATAAGTTAATAGACAAATGGTACTTTAACAATTTACTGCATTCATACATTCATACCTTTGAAATTACTCTGCTTTATAGATGTGCATATATAACGACATTTTTCCTTTCTAATATACCAAACATGAAAATACATGAGGTCCTACCTCCGTCACTGCACAAATGCTTAATTTCATATATGGACATTCAGTGGTGTACTAAGGTTAAATGGCGCCCGGGGCGACGATCATGGCCCAACCGGATTCTGGCGCCCATGATTTTAGAGCTCCAAGACCTCTGGCGCCTGTGGCAGCTGCCCCATCATCCCCTCCCCCTTTTAGTACGCTACTGTGGACATACCTGAGCGTATTTAAAATTGAAGTATTGATTTTGTGATTTGCAAACAAAGTATGAAACATTCAAAGTGGTGATTGCTTAGTTGCCATTAGTCATTAAACTTTTTCTTCATACAATTGATATATGCATAATATTTTTCTGACATGTAATAAAACTTCATTTTTTTAAAAAAATGAGCCATGTACCGTGTTTCATTGTTAAATCTACATTTATTGATGCATGATTTCAGTTGCAACAAAAGGAGATTGATCACTGTATCTCCTTTGTTTTGGTCTATTATACCAAGAACGAATACGTTTTTGAAACTTGAAAATTGTGGAAATGATTACACTTACTCCTTGTGAGGATTGTTATGGTTGGGATGGGGTGCTCCCAATGTTTTATTTAAACTATTATAGAAGTCCCACCCAGGCTCTGTTTGTTGGAAGTTAAATTTAGTGAAACATAGATGTAAAGCTCCGAGCCCCCAGTCAGCAATGCCGACGGTTAGATGGTTAAATATACAAAAAAGGTGAAATTCAATGAATAACAATTTAATAACAATTCAGTAATCAAATGACTCCAATTTCCAATTACACTCCTTCCGCTCGACCCTTTAATAAGCCTATTGCATCACTTGATTAGCAGTGTGAGATTGATTTCCACCTGTCCTTGTATTTCTACTCATCTGGTGTATCCTTTCTCTCTCCTATTTCTCCTAATTCCTTCTCCTCTCCCTCCTCGACTTTTCTCCAAATTCCTTCTCCTCCTCCTCCTCCTCGACTTTCTCTAGACTCCTTCTCCTCCTCCACTTCCTCTACACCCTTCTCCTCCACCTCTACTTCTCTTCCACGACTACTCTTCTGTCGACTTCGACTATCTCGGCTACAGCCTTAATTCCGTCTCCAACTCTTGAAGACTCGGGACCCAATGGAACCCGAAGTTCTGTGTCCCCTAAAAAGCTTCCTTTTCGAAGCTTTGTATTTCCTTAGAATCTACCTCTAAGTTTTGCCGCCAAATTACGAGTGGCTTCTTCTCGGAGTAACCCTAATGATATGCAGTCCCTCTAGGCGAGTACTAAATTTTTTCTTACGAGTTCTGAAAGTTATCATTCTGGTCTAAATTGTAGTCACACCCTCTATCTCAATTTCGATTGGATATCGCTGTGAATCGATCCAATCAAACTTAGCGGACAATGTCCCTCCCGCTGTCTGTCAACGTGGGAACGTATAAGAATACGCCCCATTCACCAAGGGGAGTTCCTTTGATCTTTGGACTAACCTTTAACACCTAGGTGTGATAACTGCAACCCTTTGTTTATATGGTGCGATCTATCGCCTGTGCCGATTCAAGATTCCGGTCTCTGACCGGTCATGTAACCTTGCATAAGAGTTCAACACTAGCCCCGCGGCAATCTTTTTGACATCAAACACATGGCCGCGGTAATATTCCCAAGACAGGTAGATTATAGCTTATACATAACTTTGTATATGGGGCTTAGCAAACGTGACACTCCTTATCCACCCAATAAAACTAGTAAGTATCGACTCAGTTTTGGAAGAGTTCCAAAAAAAATGAGACAAAGTCTCAAAGGTGCCATTACATAAAGAGTACTTGCTTGTAGGGACTTTTCCAGTTTTGTGTAAAAATATATTTGCTGGTAAAATTCTATGAATTTTTTGGTTGGAAACCATCTGAGTTTAGGACACTTGGTTCATTTAAAAGGCAAGAAAAGGTTATTTTAAAATGGGAAGAAAAGGTATTCCTTCCAGTCACTCTCAACTATAAATTCATATTCTTGATTCCATTTCAATACTGATTTTAGCCTAGTATCTGATGTATATTTTTACAGCCCTTTGTTTTCCCTTAATGAGCACACCTGCAGCTTTGTGCAAAAAGGGCATATATATCTGAATTAATATTGAATGAAGTTTGTTAGAAACAAAATTGGGTGGGCCTGAACATGCCATGAAATTCTAGGAAGTTGATATACATTTCAAACTTATTACAAAAATCATCAATGGTATTTCATCAACCGTTTTCACTGACTAAATCATTTAAGTACAATATTCACTTTTTGACCCACTGCATGTATACAACACTAAAATTTCCAACATGTTCTCACACTGAAACTCTATTAGTTCTCCTCACTCTTTCTACTTCCTCATTCATTTTGTGTATTTTGTTACAGACATCTTCACCGACTTTTGTCACTGATTGATCAAGGGTAGACTTAAGCACAGTTTATGTTATCAATGACTTCAAGACATTGTCAGTGTACTGTTTGGAAGCAATTTTATGTAAATTTTGAGTTAAATTGTCCAGGTTTTTTTATGGACTCCATGTTGTGTGTCTCGCTTTCAGAGACCTCACCCCGACTGACTGCCTTTCCATACTGACAAATTGGCGAATGGAGGTCTGCAGAAGCAAGCCCCTCCTTCAAATGCACGCGATTGTGTCTCGTCTATTTCTCCCCAACCCCCAATGTATTTGATAGCCTGCTCTGTTCTTTCTCTTTCTGTTGCTTCCCTGTGGTCCCTGATTTTTTTCCACGATCAGACATGTTTAAATTTAAAATTTAAAACCACAAGCTGAGTGCTGGTTCTAGTCCTCTAAATTGTCAGATATATTCCTCATAGGCATGTCTTAATAACTGAATTCTATTATAATAAGAAATAAAATAACATACAGCAAATTAAAGAATCGCAAACTGAGCGAGGCACATCATACACCTTGTCAGCGGCTTACATAACAATAGTTGTCATCTATAACACTAACACGGAAAATGTTGAGATTCGCACCTGTTTTGATTTAACGGCATCGTGTCAGTTATTAGATACCGCGTACAACTTTAGATACTTTATAAATGTTGCAGCCTTAATGGATGGTCATATTAACATGGGATTTTCCCTAAAAGATTTTTCTTTATGATGTCTGTTTGTCCTAAACTAAAATGGTGCTGATCTGTAGGGTCTACCAATGCCTAGTGGTTCAGAAGATACTATTCTTACAAAGATGATTTCCAGTTTTATTGGTCAAAAGTCTGTTCCAATATTGGAATAAAAAGAGAATGAAAGTGTCAGTGGATTTTACAGATTTATTTTCTCTTGCGTCAGAATGCTTTCCTTGATGTCGCCATTTGCATTTGTATCCCTGACATAAAGACGTAGTTTTCACCTTTCTTACATTTCTACTAATATGATTTGTTATATGTATTATGCAACTCTAGGATATGAAATAAACATACAATAATTTAAAGACGTGTTAATTCAGCTTCCTTTCAAATCTGCATTCATCTTTTGAAGAGATACATATGTCATAGTTCATGAACTTTTATACTTTTCAAATATTTTTCTTTTATTGCAACAATAAAACTTATATTACTTTGTACGTTTATAAGCAATAATATATACAAAAACTAATTCCATCTAATTTGGGTCTTTCTTTGTTGCAGTTGCTTTCGAATGTGTTTTATTGGGTGTTTATCAGTTCTATTTTATTTATTTACTAATTTGTTTGGCTAGAGAAAATACAAAACATAATTTTACATTTTGAGTGCAAAGTGTTTGCAGTATTTTTCTGTTGCAATGCACTTATCTTGAGAGAAAGAGAAATACAGATAAAGACTTTTGCAGGAAAATTTCTCTTAATGTTATGTATATCTATATTGTGTGTATTAATGTTCATGTTTCTAGAATGAAAGGGTCATTTACTAAACGATATATCAAATAGCTAATTCTTTATAGTTGTAGATTTATATTCTGGGACGAAGTCACTCAAACATAGTACGTAATTTTAAGTGAGCTGTACTTTTAATCCAAGTAAACATCAGCTGATTTGACTTCAGGACACGAGTTCTTGAAAAACCCAACCGACCTAATTCCTGATTGGTCGGCGGCTAGAAAATCGGTCAGTTACTTGACCTTATTGACAAGAACGATTTCAAAATTATTCATTCGAGCCTCATTCTACTTTCTGATTGTTTTTCATATAGGGGATAATAGACTGAAGATTATTCTTAGCATTATCATCAGTTTAAAAAAAAACAAAACAAATAAGTAGTTGTGATCATTTGAGTGTATTTATTTATTTCAATTATTCATTGGAATTAAAAACTTCTCAGACTTTTGGATTTGGTAACTGTAATGAATTACTGTGAATTTAAAGACATTTTAGATAATATCATTGTGACACATCAAGACTACTGGCACATCAGCACAAGAGAGTGAATTTTGTTTGGACTACCACTGCAACTTATTTAAATTATTCGATACCTTTGGACTTGATAGAACTTTTAAGACTATTTAGAATTTCATTCACCGTACAGTAAATTCTTTTAATTTTCACTTTCTCTTTTAAGAAAATATATTTTTTTTTTTAATTTGACAAAACATGTTGGTTTTCACTCTTTTTTGTTACTTAGTTTAAGACCATAGAGTCGTAACAATGTCTAAATTGGGGACCGCTTCGGTGGCCTAGTGGTTAGAGCGTCCACCTCGAAAACAGGAGGTCGCGGATTCGAAACACGGTCGAGTCATACCAAAAACTAATAAAAATGGTACTAGCAGCTGCCTCGCTTTGAGCTTTGCATTAAGAGATTAGTGCTACGACTGGCCGACCTGGTGTGGGACATGATGCTACATGTCTGCGGCATGATGCCCCAGTGCTAGTCATCACTATAAACTGTCACACTGCATACATCGTAGCGATATGACTGAAATATTGCTAAAGCAAGGTTAAAAATCCAAATCACACACACGCATGTCTAAATTGTTTCACTAAATAGTAAGGGACATATGGGATGAGGAATAGGGCAACTTGCCCGAAAGTTCAACTTGTTGGTGCAAGATTGGGTGGCTGCAACTGATGAAACTATATTTTCAGGAAAGGATTTGCTAAAATATGTTTATCCACCTGTATTACTCATTGAAAATCAGTCTGGATATCTATGCCACCATACCGTTTTGAACATTATTGTTCAAATGCCACTTAGGAAATAGCTGATTAATTGATTTTTGCCTTTATGATCAAGGTATTCAGTGGGTCAACCTGATGTATTTCTGCCACAGATCACAGAAGTGTTGTAATTCGTACGGAGATGGGTAAGTAATGATTTGTAAATGTATATAACATCCAGGTGCACATTCTTTAGGCTGTTGGTTTTTTTTTATTATTATTATCAAGTCCGAGACATAGCAATAACATAATTTATATGAAAATTAAAAATCAAGAGTTCATCAGAGATAGACTTCGAAATCTGTCATACAAATTACAAGTTATTAAACAATCATTGTAAATTTTGTGCACGTGAACCTGGCGCAGGTAATAATAATAATGATTAGCCCTTTATATCGGGTAGTTTTGACTGTTACCTGGTCATGTTTCCTACATAAAGTTGATCACAGTACCTAGTAACTTCTGGCATAATTATATCTTTAAAAAAAAAAACCACACACACACACTAACGTTTAATGAAGTATAAAATGTAATTCTGCCACACGATTCTTTGAGGATTCGAACTTATTTCCTCATGTACGTAAGACAGCACTGAGAAGTAATTTAACAACAGATGGTGCAAGTAAACCAAATGGGCTGAGTAGCTTTTTGACAAACGAAATTAAGTACGCTGGTGTAAATGATTATCCGGTGTAAATGGTACAATTGGATAACGTTGAATCAGACCGGGATCGGTTACTGGGGTGTCTCACGACAGGGCTATGAAGACTCAATTTTCCTTCGCAAGATAAAGCTTTAATGTGCAGCTGTGCCGGAAAACACCAAACCAAATAGGATAGATGATGCTGCTTCCTGGACAGGTTCCCAGTTTAAATGCAATGATAGCAGTACCTGGAACAGTAACTCCTTGCACAGTTCAATATTAGGACGAGAGGCATGTTAAGGAGCACAAATCATCGCCGGAATCAAAGATACTTACGCTATCAGCTGTAATAATTTCACAGATGTAGTAAGAAAGCCAAAGAGTTCAAATGGATCATTTTAGATCCAAAAGAAATTGCACGAGTGTCAATGTTTAGACCATAATAAACAAGTTTACATTTATAGTATCTCATCTTTGAAGCCGCCAGCTATTAACAAAGAAACGAAATAAAGGTCAGTAACATCAATATGTATCCATTTTCAAATTCAAAAATATACAGCAACTGAAAATCTTTGGTGTAGCAAAACTGGTCCCTCTATGATCGCCTCATTTTATCAGTGCTTGAATATCTCAGTAAATGCATAAAACAGAGCTTGACGAAAATGGACAGCTATTCATGTACATTTTAGATTAACTTGATCTCGCACCCGGATAGCACAAGTACTTTTCTGCACAAGAATTTCCACTTATGCATACACAACGAAATAATGCATTCTTGCAATCACTGTACATAACAAGGAAAATAAAGAGAGATAAATCATGAATGTCTCTTCAATCAAATATTTACCCTTCTCCCCCCGTCCAGTCATAAGAAACGGTTTAATGCTTCCTTAATGTCAAATGCTCCCTCTCCCTACTACATAATATGAATCACAGGACTCGTGGTGGGGTGGAGCTGGTGAGAGAAGATGGGGTAGAATTTTTCTAATACTTATCTCACAGTGAAAGTTTAAATTCAGGAATAAGTATAAAATTAAAATCCAGAGATGTTAGCCTGAACAGTGTGTAAACGCTTATTAAGGTAACACTAAACAGAGAAGAGAAATTTTGTATGTATGTATGTGTGTATGCATGTATGTATGTAGTACTGTTTAATGGTACCTCAGCACAAAAGTGGTGATATACTGTCATTAAAGTTCTATAAATGCCAAAATATAAAATTGCACGCACAATTTAGGAAGATAAACCTTCCTTCCTTACAAGGTTACAGATAACACATAAAAGATATTGAAAATCTGCAAAAAGTATATACAATAAAGGTGAAGGTAAGACATTAGTAAAGTCCTTTAAACCTATGCTAACAACTTGATATATAAACCGCGTTCCCTCTAAAAGTCCAAAATTTTCTTGGATAGTTTATCATGATACTGTTTCTCCATCCAGTTGGCATCAAAATACTTGTGTCTTAAAGAGAGAAAGTCAATGTACTCGACAAGAGTGTGTTTGTCAGTGGACCCAAGCAGGGTATGTACTCTGGTCGAGTTCAGCCTTCAGGAGGTATACATGTATCGGGTATGTGTCTGATACGTGATATGTTCTATGCGAGGAATGCTACTCTACAAAAGAGGGATTCATGTTCTGAAGAAGATTCTGGAGTTTTCAGTCAACATACTTTGCTAAGTATGAAGAACATGCTGATCTACATATTCTTGTAAGTAAGTATATGTAATCTTCCATTTCAGTTTGAGGTGCTGTAGGGAGGCTTTGGCTGCTTTATCTGCCCTTTCATTGTCCTGCAAATCGATTTGACTAGGCAGCCAATAATAATGAATACTGTTTTTTCCAGAATGATGAGCAAACCATGTTTCTTTAAGATATGGAATATTAACGGGTGTCTGGTTTATAGGTTTTGCAATGGTTATAGTGTGGAAAGAGAATCATAAAAGATGATGAAATATGTTGGAGTGATTTCAGTGTACTTCAATGATTTCAGTATGGCTGCAGTTTCTGCAGTAGAGAGGTTACCTCGATCCGGTAATCGGCTTGAGGTGGTGCCATGAGGTTGCTACTTCGGAAGCTATAACAATGTCTCCATCTTTCGAACCGTTTTTATACATTGAGGTATGGTCAGGACAATTTTGTTGACTTTACTCGGAAAAAGGAGCGGATTCGTTGCAGACTTATTGAGTTGGTATAGATAAAATATAAATGGGAGGCAGGAGCTTTTGATAACCTAGATGGTTATTTGGAACATAGACTCTTACAGTATGTCCAACAATGATTTTTTCCCTTTTTCTCGATGAGTACTGATTCATGTAACAAACTGTGGCATGTTAGTGGATTTCTGAGCAAACAAAGTCTTCTATTTGGGGCCAAACACTGCATCATATGTTGGACTAGGTGGATTAGAAGATAGTTTAGTTGTATGCTTAGGAGCCAGTTGTGTTTTGTGTGAGGAAGAGAGACAGGTCTGCATGGCAAAGTTGGTTCATCTCTATTATAAAATACTGAGTCACATCAAACCTCCTCTCTACAACTAGTGACAATCACTAAAACTAGCTCTGTTCAGCGTTATAAAGAAACTCTGCTGAACAAAATTCAATATATTTCATATTTAATTTAGTGAGAATTGCGTCCCAGTTATTAATCTTTGAAAATGTTTGTGGACCACGGTCGGATCAATTTCCCCGAATATCACTATGAAATGCTGGGTAGAGGCAAAAAGTGAGAAATAAAAGCTATGAGAAAATGCACATTGAAGGACAAAACTTAATCTCGAAACTGGCTCACACGAGCGTTTTTCTTAATTTCCTTGTGCATACAGCATCAAATAATGCATTTTTGATACAACTGTAAATAACGAGGGAGAAAGTTGGAAATATGATATGGATGTCTCTTCTTGTACCATGTGAAAGAGTATAGAGTGTCATGTAAAGAATATCATGTGCATTCAAAGCCTATTATGTACGATGTAAATAGTGCAGAGTGCTGTGTAAAAAAAAATATCATGTGCATGCGAAGTGTATTACGTATTATGTACGATGTAAATAGTGTAGAGTGCCATATAAAGAATATTATGTGCATGCAAAGTGTATCATGTGCCACGTAAAGAGTATAGAGCGCCATGTAAAGAATGTCATGTGCATGCAAAATGTACCATTTGCCATGTAAAGTGTACAGTATGTAAAGCAAATGTAAAATTAAAGTTAATCTGAAGATAAATTTCTACTTTGCATCTCCATTTGAAGGTAAATACTTTTCTTATTTTCTTATCGCTACTTTTGCAGCTGACCCATACGTGAAAAAGTTTGGTTTAAAAGAACCGCCCCTCATTATAAAGCTACGGAAAATTCTAGACGAGTACCCTGATGATGGACAAATTCTGAAGGTAATATCCTACAGAAATTCAGGTGATTGTTCATGATGTGACTTCACAGATTTAATTGGTTTCCAAATCACGGCGACCTGTTTCTTTTGTTTTATGCTACTTTGCATGGAATAGTGACCATTGTAATCTAATTTAGTCCCACTTGAATGCTATATTCATTTCTCTTCGGGAAGTGGCAAATATATCTTAAATGCCTGTCCTCCATTGTTTCTTGTACTATACTTCATTGCATTGAATGTATTCTGAATTTATGTTCAATTGATGCCCATTTCTGTACATAGCAATTATTTTTTATTTCAAACTATTTCACTGGTTTGATAAACGATGTACAATATTCCTTACTGGAGAGCGAGAAAGTGTTCATTCATGCTCCTCATAATGGGTTACCTCCCCTTATAGGTTGGATAACATCACTGCCTCAAGCAGAAATCAGCTAGAAATTTGAAGACATACTTTGTCTGGGGTTTGCTATGCTATAAAAAGATTTTGCAAAAAGTAATGGATAAAATAGAAATGTAATGTTTAAATTAGCAGATGTAACTCTGGTTTAGTAAATTTATCGAACTTTGCATCAAAATTAATTTCCGAGGTATCGGAATTTACGTTTGAAAAAGAGGCTGACTACACGTATTGACATTAAATACGACGTATTCGTGGCGCAGTTTGAGAGATTAGACTAATAATTCAATGCCCCTTTTTCCAATGCTCAACTTTGTTCCTATTTCTAATCGATGAACATTTTTTTTCAAAGCATTCAAAACTGAAAATCTATATATTGACCTATAAGTTATAATAAGAGGTTCGCTCTACTCTAGTTATTATAATAAAACGCAATAATCACAATACTACTGAATAGGCGAAGCCTAGGACAAGAGCAGCTGACTACTCTCATACTGTCACTGACTGACTCTGCTAATGATGTTACGAAGAAGAGTCTCAATACAGTATTATTAACCTTTACAAGAGAATAATATTACATTGCACAGTATATATCTTGCTATTCTTTTAGATTATAACCCAATTTTGAAGTAAAACATATCATTTTTGTTTATGCCCAACTTTTGTAGTATTACTTTCTTAAAGAATATATATCAATATCAGTCAAACTGATTGGGAATCAATGGCTTTCTTCCCATGTCAGCCTGATACACTGGCCTCCCATGATGCTCTGCACACGATGCCAGACACATACTGTTGAATGGCCATTACCTGTTGGGAAATTCAAGATGGCAGAGGCAATACAAAAATGCGTTTATAATAACGGAATCGCATTAAATTAGTTATTTCCAGCTGCGCTGCTACTGGTTGTTTCTTTAAAGCGTTACTATTCAGTACTGTCATTTACATTGATAGTGTGTGAGTTGGTGCGAGGGGGGAATACCGTGAGAGACCGAGCAATTGTAAGATCAAGCCTTTTGTAAGTGAATATCAGAGAAGCTTTATTTGAATGAAAGTCTGATCAATTGTGTTTTACTGTTATTTTACATTAAGTTTCAACATTTTAGAATACACCGATTTTCCTGTCGTGCATCATACTTGTATTTTAGAATTAATAGTCATGATAACCGGGTGAGAGTGGTTGCGATTAGGATTTTAATACAATAGATATGCATATTTATACAATGCAAATTTTTGGAGAATAATCCTTGGGCAGAATCTTTTAGAGAAAGAATTAACAAGCATATATACAATTCAAAAGGGAATAATATTTCTTTTCAAAACCTTCTTATATAATATACCTCTTATACAATATACCCGAAAGACAAAAGATCATTTAAAAGAATTTATTTGTTTAATTTGATTTTCATTACCTTGAACTAGAAAATTCTATCATTATGAAGATAAAATAATCCATTTGGCGGGAATGGTACATTGATAGCCATCAGCACTTCTACGCAAGTATTTAGCAGTTGATTCATAAAGACAAGGTTCGTATTTTAGCAACAATGCGATATGTATGCCAGCGAACTGAGCATTAGACACTAGATGCCTGTCTGCGAAAACTCAAAGAGCTGCATAAGTATTATTGTGTTAAACTCTTGTATTGTTACACTTTGAGTAAATGTTCTACGTAGGTCATATACAACATTAAGGTTTCTGCATATTTGACCAGTTACATATTTAAACTTTAAGTAAACAGAAGGTTAAAACCTCGACACTTCTTTAAACATTGCCCCTTATGTATGTGAATGCTGAGTTGATATATGTCTTGTTACTTATTTGGTAGCAGTTTATGAATTTACAATCCTGTGAGCATTCATTCATTCATGGTTCAGTTGCAACTGTATTGGTACATTCTGTATATTGGTGGTCTGTCTGCAACGTAAAGTATTTTCTACTTACAAAATTGCATAAAACTGTTTATAGTGTTGTACATCAAATAATGCCTCTCCTGAAGTCAAAAATATCACCAGTGCTTGACAAAATTAAAAAGAAAGATATTATTAAATTCCAAGACGATTTATGTTAAAACGTTCCTCGAAAGATCGAGCTGTTTAACAGTGACTAGGTAAACCCGCTTTATACCTTACAACAGTGCACTTTTTCATGCTAACGTTGCTCAGTTAATAGCTACATAAATCTAATATATTCTGTATCAAAACCAATGTATGATTTAAGATATAGATATATTATTTGAGCAATAATTTCATGTAATAATAATATTAATTAACCTATCCCGATTTCCATTCATCGTATCTAGTAACATATTACTTCCTAAACAAGATAGTTGTGGCAAACAGTACAACTCCAAATATTTCATGGTATAAATATATATCTATTGTATTGCCAACCTAATCTTACCAAACCCGCCGCCACTATCTGTTCTATTAATGTATTCTAAAATATGCTGCATGACCGGAATATTCAAACCAGCTGAACTTAACGTAAAATAATGGTAAAACAAAACTGATAAAACTTTCATTTACATAAAGGATCTCTAATACAATAAAAACACATCCATACAATTGCGCAATCACTGACCATATCCGCCCCCTCACCATTGATGCATAATGGTTCAAAATAACAGTGCTGCATGGTGAAAATTCAAATCCAAACTGAACAGCGCTTGAATGGACATGTCCGTGTATAATACAACCAAAACACTGGCAGTGACACAGTGGGAAGTAACTGATTTAATGTGATTTCTTTATTGTCAACCCATTTTTTGTATTACCTCCACCATCTTGAACTTCTCCACTGGTATCAGCCAATCACCAGTACGTGCCTGACTTCGTGTGCAGAGCATCATGGGAGGCGATGGAACAAGACTATTCCAGAGCTCAAGTTTCTGTTTTCATGAATACATCCGGTTAGTAAAATATTTTCAAATCATACACATGTGACATGTATATATTGATATAGCTGTTATCAAACATGCTCTTTTCGTAACACTTCTTATAATAATGACAGTGAATTTTTCAACTCTTAACATCTGTGTTACTAAATAATAATAATAATAATAATAATAATAATAATAATAATAATAATAATAATAAAATGGTTGAGTCTCGTATTTTCTGCAAGTAACGTAGTTGTCCGCATTTAATGCATTAAATATTGATGCACTTCACTGTATTCTTATTATCATTTTTCACTGTAACAGGAATTAATCCAGAACGCAGAGGATGCAGGAGCCCGTAAAATAAAATTTGTCTACGATGGAAGAAGAATCAACAGGGCAGATGACCCATGCCTCCCTTTCAGAAAATTCTTCAGGGTTAGTTATCAGACTAGTAATTGATCTAAACTGATGTTTCCATCAAAGGTGTTTTACAAATTTATGTGACTTCCTACACCTCTCTTTGTAGATACTGTAATCGACAATGAAAATTTGTCACACATGGCCTTATTGCTAGGTGACTGGTTTGTAAGGTTTGCAGATGGCGATTAATTATTCTGACAATATCTTTTATTTTTGGCTTTTGTCTGTGAATAGTAATGCAATTTCACGACAAATTGTCTTGTAAGGTACAGTAGCAAATTAAATATACGTCTATTTTATGTTGGTATTGAGTTAGTACATCATTCTTTTGTTGTGGATGTTTTTAACGGATTAAGTGATAGCTCTTACCGAGGTCTTCCACTGAAGCAACTTTATTCTATTAATACAGGGGCTAATTTATCAACAATTACACTACCATTCCGATGTCCACAAATTAGTTACTCTTGCCCACCATCGGTGAGTAGAATTGACCCATGCGTGTCCAATGTTCACAACTTAGAGTCTGCTTATCATTGGTAAATAAATTTGACGCACATGCAATCAGATGTTCACAGTTTGGTTATTCTTGCTCATCATCGTTGAATATAATGAACACATGTGCGATCCACTGTTCACAACCTAGTTATTCTTATGCATCATTGGCGTATGTATGTGTGTATGCATGCATGGATATGTATGTATGTATGTATGTATGTATGTATGTATGCCTACATTTATGAATGTATGAATACCTTTGAAAAGAGACTATGAGAGTTCAAGGGGCAGCTTTGATGTAGAGGATACAGAAGGAGATGCATTGAATAGGCTATAACAAACGAAACTAGACTCGTCGATATAGAACCCTATGTGAACTATTAAACGAAGACGCACGTTCCTTTTCCTGTTACTTTTCCACCCTGATGCCCAAAATTTACAACAGATCATTCGGAAGCATTGACACAAAATCAAATCCTCCGAACATCTGAAAGCATAGTTGAAGAAGTTCCTATCGTTGCGTACCGGAAACCTAAACATCTGCCAGATCATCTGGTATGTGTCAAGGTAACTTCAAACAAGACACCGACTCAGGAACATACTGTTGCAAACACAACTGTTGCCTTATTTGTAAACATATGACCATATCGTTCGGAACATCGACGACAAAGGTTGGTTTCAATATCATACAGAAGCTTGGACGTTAAAGCAAGAATGTAATTTATTTTCTGACATGTAAGATCCATGATACTAAATATGCTGGCAGTACTGTTGATTTGAAGAAACATTTGAATTACCACAAAAACCACATTCGAAACAAAATCATGACAAAACTGGCCAACCACTACATCCCGACTGTGCATTTAGATGCTACCGATTGAATCTAACCTGGTATGGACCCATAAAGAACGTTAATGTAAAGAACGATACTAAATACTGAAATTTAAAACTCATGGAGAATTTTGCCGAAATGAAAAGAAATCTAACCTTGCCAGTGCAAACTTTTCAGAATTACAGCCAGATATCAGTGAATCAAACGTACGCAATTTTTGCGACGATATTTACCCAAGTAAATATTCCGTAACTCTTTACATGAATTATTATTATTATTATTATTATTATTATTATTATTATTATTTTGACTCTTGCTCATTATCATTCTACACCATTCTTTTGACATATTTCGTTTCAGTGCATAGCTTTGCCTAAATATTATTTCTTTCGTAAATAGCTGGAATTAGATTAAAATATTTTGGTTCTCAGTGCCATAGGCACTATTATCATTTCTTTGACTTTTGTTGTACAACTTTGTTGGGCTGGTGCCAGCACCAAATAGAAAAAAGTTTACTGGTGCTAAGGCTGTTTTTCAATTATTTATTCCCTGATGAAAAGCTTGTTTAGCTCAAAATATTGGGAAGCTATTTCGGTACGTCTTTGCTTTGGTTAAAAACGTTGCTAGAATAGTTGCGAAACAACATACTTCGGAACGGGATAGAGAATGGGTTCCACGATCCGTTACAGTTGTTCCTACATGTAATCTTTCAGGTAACATATACTTACGGACTGTACTAACATAACAAACAAATGAAATTGACCATGAGATATTCTTTCTACCAATTTAAATTGATTGTATTGAATATTTATAAACAGCTGTTCGAGTCAGACTTCAAAGGGGAGACAATCCCACTTTCATGTCAAGTCTTGAATTGATGTATATAGTATGCTACGTTTCAGGGACCTGGACTCTGCGTGTTTAACGATGAAGCTTTTAAGGAAGAGGACTGGGAGGGAATTATATCCATTTACATGAGTGTTAAAGAAAATGAACCCCTCAAAGTTGGAAGATTTGGTCTCGGCTTCAAGTCTGTTTTTCACTTAACAGGTCTGTATTCCTTTTAGAAAATTTATTGGTTTCAATCTACAATGAAATCTGTTGATACTGCAAATCTTCTGTACCAAATTAAAATTATGGTTTTAAGGGTTTCTTTTTTGCATCGGAACTACATTTTCAACAGAGAATGAGATATAATGTTTTTGTCTTGTTAGGAAGATGAACATGTATAACTGGTATGGCAAGACATGAGTACCCAGACATGATCTGAAATCATAACAGTGATAATTAGGATTTTTTCACAACCAGCCGTAAATCGGCCTTGCAGGCTTTCTCTATTCCACGTGAGCTCAATAACTGTGTCAAAGTAATAAATTCGCACACATATATACACTTTGTTCGTTCAATCTAATAAGACGAAAATGTGATCTTCATACTGAATTTTTAAATATTAATTCAGCTTTGTTTTGAGATAACATGACAATGTTCCGATACCTTTCTACCATATATCCTCGCACGTAAGTAGGATTCGACAGCACAATGCAAAGACCCAGATCTGACGTCACATTCAGCACCGACACTTCTGGATCTGTGCAGTTTGTTAGGAATGTTTAATAGAACAAAACAACATAGACCGTAATCTGCATGCGCATTATTCGCCAGCAGATCACTGTCAGTTGTTTTGCACTTTGACCCAAAGACGTTATGTAATTCCCCTTATATGGGTATAAATATTCAGCTGCTCAGCATTTGAAAATGCGTATAAACCTATACCTTTTTCAAGGTTTTGGATTGCTTGAATCTCTTAATGTCTAAAAATATTGATTTTTCAAAAACGTTAACTACCCAACATTAAACCATCGGTCACCATTGAAGGCCATTCGCTGGTTAGATGATCTGACCAAGTTTACTTTTCATTCGGTTTTTTTGTGTAGTGTAAAACATATACCTGGACTAAATTTCTCTTTCGATTTTCATTTAAGACTAATTTTGCTTTTCCTTGGCTACAGTTCACAGAAATTACACTAAAATTACAGAATGAAACTTCAAGACCAAAAAAATTATTCATTTTCAAAAGGTTTCCGCTTTTTAT
>JAECUM010015079.1:0-47581 GCA_016617855.1 Megalonaias nervosa | reverse complement strand
TGTATATATATATATATATATATATATATATATATTTCTTTATTAAGAATCTCCAAGAAACAGATGAAAAAATATTTCAGCTGTTCATTAACAAGTACATTCTCTTCAGATGAATGGAATACTAGCCTGCTCTAAGTTAATTGCAAAAAAATATTTAACAATGCTTACCAGTCTTAGTATTATAGACCAACATGCAAAGTAACTAACTTGCAATCTTTGCAAACAATAACAAACCAGAACCCTAATTATAAATACTCCTACACTTCTCTGTATAGGCTGATCATCAAGTGTTTGGAAGAGTGGGTGGGTGGAGCTGGTAAATAAAAATGGAGAATTTGAATCATATAATTACACAGACTTCTGGGTATTGTTCTAAATTGACTGATTCAAGCTACAGAACCCAACAGAATTTCACATTTTGCTTTTCATTAAATTGTATAAGCAGACCCTTAAGTTAACACCAAACCTCTGTCATGGTTCCCACGCTTTTCTACGATAAATTTCCAGGTCATTTCCAGGGTTTTTCCAGGATGAAATTAATTTTTTCAAGGTTCACATATGACCATTACTGAATGGAATTAAAGAACATTTTAGATTATAAAACATGCATTTTCTAAATCTAAAAATATTTCTCTTGCAAGACTCTCCAAAGCATGTAAGTCAGAAAAGATGATCATGTACAAAACCACAAAATGTATCACATGAAGCAAGTTTGACTATATTCCTATAAATTGGCATGTAAAGTCATTTCAATGTACAAAATAAAAAGTCTGACTTTATTCTGCTGACCTGTATTATGTTGCTAAGTGGGAACAACATAATGAACATAAATTAGTTTTGTTTCCTTTCAAACCTTTAATTCTAAAGAATTCTATAACAATATATATATATATATATATATATATATATATATATATATATATATATATATTTGCATCTTACAGAAAGTAAACATTTCCTATTACAGCATTAAAAAACCCCAATAAACACAAATAATTAGAATCTTGTCTTGTAACGAAAAGAGTTTAACCCTGAATTTATCTGTGCCAATAAAACCCCAAACAAGGTTTTTCAAACAACCTAATCTCCTTACGAAGATCTGGTTAAAAATCCATCATTTAAAAAACATTTTCAAAAAGGGTTGATATAAATTTTGACAAAAGACCTTCAAAATTATATACTGTTGTATAAACAAGGACTGAATTTCCTGTAAAATCAACTTGTCTTCTTGTAATTTGATAAACCAGTCCCCAAACCTGTATTGATACAGGAGCTCATATTGTTTTTTAATATATAATACAAGGGACGACAATTTCTCATTTCAGCTCTGAGAATCAAAAATTTGGACTACAAATTTGGCTTAAAACGAATAGCAGTTCGTTTTCTAATCCAGGTTTCCTCCGAATACTCCGACTCATTTTTCATATTTGGACATTTAGGTTGGGGTGTGGGGTCATTGCAATTGCATATAGAAAATTTGGAATTTGCCGCCACCGTGCGGTAGCGACATTGGTAGTCGCTTACCAGTGGGCCTAGAAAATTTAAACTTACGTTATATTGATTTATACCTGCATAAAATCGATAGGAAAATGATTTATTTTCTCAGAAATGGCAAGTATTATAACCGATATGTCTTTAATCCACTGACAGACTAGACGAAACTACGGCATAGATAAAACCTGACCTGGTACACGCCATTTGCATTACTCGTCACATAACTTCACAAATCTCAAATGATGGCATCAGAAGTCCAATAGATATGTGATATCAACAATAAACTCTTTAATGTTGTTGTACAGAAATTCAATTATATTAAATGAAAGTCTGATACTTTTTGTAAAAACCAGTAATCTGGCCAGACTGATTTATCAAACAGAAAGCACATGTCAACGTGGTAGTCACGTGATACAACAAAACTCCAGAAGCTGTTCTCGGAATATATAAATATGGAAAATTTTGTGTTCTTTCGTTTTTGTAATTTTATTACAACCAGGATACAACTTTCATTTAATATTTTTAAATTTTTTTTTCTCTACAGCATTTGAAAATGTGGATTCTTAGATTTGTGTACTCATGCGACCAGCAATGCAAATCACAAGTACCAGGTCGCATTTCATCAACGCCGTAGTTTTATCTTGTCTTTCAGCAGACTAAAGACATAACAATTTTAATACTCACAATTTCTGAGAAAATAAGTAATTTTCATATTGATTTCATGCATGTATCACTCGATCTAACAACGTTTAAAGTTTGCTAGGCCATCCTGTAAGTGGCTACGCTTTGCCACCACCATGTTGGCCTCTTGTGATGCTAGACTGGTTTTCATACCATCCATGTAAGGAAAGATACGGATATTGAGCTGACTTTGAAAATAAAAGTCTACTAGACAAATGTAATCCACTGAGCATTTGGATTGACTTGGCACAGATGTTTATTGCAAGCACCCAAATGATCCATACTGTACCGTCCGAATATTCTGGTTAGAACTCGATAAATTTAACTCAAGATCAGACTAGTTATAACTCAATTATGTGACTGTTTCGGGCGTCAAGTGGTGGCGGACAATTCCTGGGTTTTTCCTGACTTTCATCAATATTTGCGAAATTCAAGGACTTTTCACGGTTGGGAAAAATCATTTCTCCTGATTTTTTCCCCGATTTCCTGGTAGGGTGGGAAGCCTGCTCTTTAAACAAGAAATGTGCTCAAATAAAAGGGATGTCCCTACAAATGAAAGACTGAGTTTTCTGTCAATCATAGGTCATTAACTGTATACATTGTTTTTCTCAAAACAGCAAAGGGTCATCAGCAGAGATTGTGAAAATGGATATTTATAGTATTAAAACTCCCATGAACAAATTAAAAAAATCCTCAACCAGATCACTCTGACCTACATTTTAACAGAGTTAAAAAAACTGGCAGACAAAGCAAAAATGAGCTTTGCCGTGGCACTAAAAAAAACCCACGAAGAATCATGAGGCAAACAATGAAAATCTGATTCTGGTATCCCAGCCTACCCTATTTATATGGGCCTGACCATATATAAAGGATATCTATGTTTCTGAGTAGACATAAGGAAATATTAAACTAATATTATATAAGTTAATATTTCAGGAATATAATCACAAGTGGTGAAGCCATGAGTGACAATACAAAATATTTCCACTTCAGATTTTGTTTTGACTATATTTTTAAAGCAAAATCCTTCAATCTGCATGAATTTGTTTCTCCATTCTGTGTCAATGTGATTAATGACTGCATTACTACATCGATAAAAAGAAGTTTTTAAATTTTACAATGTTTGGATAATGACTTTTTACAAATTTAGAACCTACATATAATGCTTCAAATTGTGTATTTTGTCAAATTAATGTTTTCATACTAAAATGAAGAGATTTTTTAAAATTTTGTTAACATAGTTCTTGCACTAACTGATACAGTAAACATTGCTGAGTCTGGGGTGCTGGGACTGTAGAAGCATGACAATGGTCCAACAGACTTTAAGCCCAGCATCCTAACAGATTTTAATGATTGTGAGCTCATTTGTACGAATTTTGGTTTCTAGTTTTGTTTATTTCTGCACTGAAATGTGAATTTTTTTGTGTGTTGGCTAGCTTGCAATCTATTTCAGTAACTGATGCTGTACCCAAATTTCAACTGACACTTAATTTCAGTTTGCAATTGACAGTAATCAATGCCCGATTTCTCCATCATTTTCAGACATGATTATGATTCTGATGACAATTAAGTGCTATTTAAACAATGTTATTACTATATGTCCTTAAGAGTTTTTCTTAAAAATGTGTACCATTTGTCACTGAGTGCAATAGGTACTGTATGGGTGATGCAGACTAATGAAAAGCAACAGGTCATGTAACTTCATGTGGAAAATTAATTTTAATAAGGTTTATACCTGAAGCCTGCTTTTTGTTCTTTGGAATTTTTTTTTTAGGAGTTACTGATGGCACCTTCTCACTGATTACATAAACTTATACTAGAGGGTGAACAGTACTAAAAATATAAGATCTATTCAACCTCACTGCGAGAGAGAGAGAGAGAGAGAGAGAGAGAGAGAGAGAGAGAGAGAGAGAGAGAGAGAGAGAGAAATAACAAAAATATGCTCAAATATGGAAATACAAGTCTGAATAATATACACAAGGGCATATATACTTCCTAAATGGAAAAAGAAAGTAGTTTCTAAAGTGATATCATCATTGTGGCAGTTTCATTTTTATTCACTGTTATCTTTTAATATCTCATTATGAAATACGTAAAACTTGTAATCTTTTTTGCTCCACAAAACAATATTAGTACTGACCATCACCTGTCTTTCTATTAGGAACTGGCAATTTTATACTGGTAAGTGTGACATGAACTAAAACACACTAGGCCAATAAAGAATTTTTAAAACAACTAGTACCGACCGTCCTACCCATTTATTTCTCAGACTGTTGGCAGAAATACACATCCTGATAACACACAATAGCATCAAGGTATGCAGTAGTACTGTATATAGTTGGTTTTACTAATGCAAATTGATGTTTGAGCAATCAGAGTGCATGTTACATTTGCAGATGTGTTAGAATAAAGGAGTCACCTCTATAACACCCTGAAATGAATACCCATAACATGTATCCCTACTAACAAATTCAACATTCAACATTTAATTGTCTAATTTATTCTTTTACAGAAAACAGTTCTATGGTTATCATGCTTTGAATGCTAAGCAACCAATGTGAAATACTAGTCTGATGCATCATCTGTTATAGGTACATGTACTCACTAATGGAAGTTGCACATTCACTCCAGCTACCATCTCCTAAACAAGTGCCCAAATAGTACTATTTACCTGAGGGAGCTAAATGCATGAGAGAAAACAATTTGTAGAATGTCACATACCAGCAGGGAACCTGTAAAGCTTTGAGACTCTTGTGGCACATAACACCACTACAGATTAGGTGGAACATGCCTGAATCTAACGATTCCTGTATCAGATTTACTAAAGTACTAGAGAGCATGGACAAAGTCAATGAAATGTGTGATTCTTGTAATATGCTTAATTGCTGATAAGCTTTTAACTCAACCCAGGTTCAAAACCTGCATGATGTCAGCTCATAAGGTCAGCCATTTAATGGAAAACATCACAAAAGCATATAGTGTTTCATGAGAACAGTTCTTGAATACAAACCATTTTGTCTGCACCTGACACAAATAGAGAACAAATCTCTCACTGAATATTTTTGCAACATTAGTAACCTTTCATTCAATATCATCTGATTTCATGATGGAAAGCAATCAATTTATGGCAAGCAAAAGCAAAAAAATTACTCAGTGACAAAATACTATTCAATGAGCATTATCAACATGATTATAACACAGCTTTGTGGCATTATGCTGGCCCAACCTTCATAATAAGACATGCCATTGGGATATGTTTAGTAGAAGTCACACAAGGTCTCTAATGAATTCATCCATGGCAATCTGATATTTATTGTAAAACAAAATTATAAATATTTATGCAATCCATATGAGCTTGCAATATTGCAAACTTACATTGAATGAGAGTAAAAATAATACCGATGCATCACTTTCAAACAATGATATATCCTTGAGTCGTAATCATCAACTGATATCCAAAGTTAAGAATTTATACAACAGATATTATATATAATATACAAGGAATTAGTGGCACAACAGACAACTTGGACTTCTGTTTACATCACCAGAAAATAATGTACATGTGTTCAGAATTTCTGAAACATTGTTAAAAGAGAATTATTTTTATAACATTTTGTTAGTAAATACCATAACTAAGATATATAATTCAATCAAGACAAACATGAGTCATTTGAAGGTAATGATGTTCTACCGTCTCAAAAGAATTTCCTGGAATTCAAGATTATAAAGACCATTTCTTCTTTTTATCTACTGAGAGCTGAAACCATCTCTGATGTTCTCGAGTGATAAGATTTTCAAAATTAACCACTGTGGTGGCAGCCATAATGGATGCAAGATTTTCATTAATGACAAACTAGACATGATTACAACACTTCTGGTGACAAGTCATGCTAATATGACCATTCATTCAGGAGAATTCGTGACAAGATTTTCAAAATGTTCATTGTGGCAACCATATTTGAGATCAGATTGGCACCATTTTTTCTGACTGAAAACTCAATGCTGATATGACTTGCCATTTAGGAGTAGCAGTAACATGATTTTTAAGATTATTGCCATGTTGGCCATACCGGGTATCAGACTGGCACCATTTTCCTTTAGTACCAACTATGACATTACAAGAACTTAACTTAAACGGATTAAAGTCGCATATGCTAACAAGAG
Source organism: Megalonaias nervosa (assembly GCA_016617855.1). Taxonomy (NCBI): domain Eukaryota; kingdom Metazoa; phylum Mollusca; class Bivalvia; order Unionida; family Unionidae; genus Megalonaias; species Megalonaias nervosa. The sequence continues at coordinate 41,242 of JAECUM010015079.1, read as the reverse complement.
CTTGCGCTTTTGGTTAATTCTCGAGTGTTCAGATTTTTAATTGGTCGGGGTTGTAGGAATGGTGCCACTACAACCCCACTTTAATGTGCGATGGTCGCACTTTTTAATTAGGTCTGGCAAAGGCAAAGGAGGAGCAAGACCCAGAAATGCGCAAGCGCTACAGCAATAGACGTCGTGTACGCCCCAGAACCCAGACCGTACTTTAAATTGTCAAATTTAGTCCAGTTAGATTAAGGAACAGAACCTATTACCAATAGTGTGTAAGCCACCTGTGCAATTAAACAAATAAAAGAAGTTTTAAAAATTTCGTTAACATAATTCGAAGTTGGAATTTAGTGTACAAAGTGTACATAAATTTCCTAAATTATACCAATCAGCTAAGTCAAAGCGACTCATATTTTTCATGTCATGCATAAGAATTAAACAAAATAGACAAAAAATTTTGATGATGGAGGAACCAAAGGGTCAAATTCGAATTACATGATAGAGATTTTATCAAAAAGGTTTTCAAGCCAAAATGAAAACCTATACATTCAGGCAATATTGAAAGTCAGGTTTCCGTCTTCTTCAGTCTTCAGGTGAAAACCCAATACTGATGCGCATTTCCATCTAGGAGGAGTAGCAACACGTTTTTCAAGATAGCTGCTGGTGAAAATCCCATGCCAATCTAATTTTCCATTCAACAGGAGTTGAGGTAAGATTTTCAAGCTGCTGGCCATGGTAACGACACTGGATTATAGATTTTCATGTAGGACCACCTAGACATCATAAGAAGTCGTTATAGTGAAATCGCACGTTGATAAGACCATCCATTTTGAGGAAGTAACAATAACAAAATTTTGACAATTTTAACTCAGGTGGCCATATTAGATGTCCAAGCAGAACTATTTTAATTCAGGTCCAAGTAGACATCATAAGAGGTATTCTGATGAAAACTACTGGTTGATATGACTTTTCATTCAGGACGTAGGAATAACAAGATTTTGAAAATGGCTGCCCTGGTGATATAATGAAGACCAGGTCAGCACCATTTTCATTAACAACCAAAATTACATCATAACAAGTGTTTTAGTGAGAACCCCATGTTGATATGACCATCCATTCAGGAGGAAGAGTGATAAGAAGTTTTTCAAGAAGGCTTTTATAGCAGCCATAGTGGATGTCTAAGTAACACCATTTTCATTTAGTACCAACTAGATTTTGGGATGAATGCTTGTGTAAAGTTTCATGGCATTCCTCCAAGCAGTTATCAAATGGTGGATAATAATAATAATAATAATAATAATAATATTAATAATGAGGACTTTGTATAGCACCTAATCTTTAGAAGCTCTAAGCGCTTTACAACATTTGACAACACTTAAAAAACATATATAATGATATGATTACAAAAATAAAAACAAACACCACAAAATCAGAAAACAGAAAACATGGTGTAAATATTTAAGGTAAGGAAATATTATTAGGTCTTTAAGTCTGTTCTTGCAGTTGAAATAGGTGAGTTTTAAGAGTGCTCTTGAACGAGATCACTGTGTCTTTGTGGGCAATTCATTCCACATTGCTGGGCCCTGGTATGCAAAAGAATGTTGTCCATATGATTTCATTTTCATAGTGGGAATAATGAGAATACGAGTGTCAGAAGAGGAGCGTAAGTATCTTGCTGGTGTGTACACATGGGTGAGGTCGGATAGGTATGTTGGACTGGAGCCCATCAGTGAAACGTAGCACAGAGAACAAATTTTGTGTTTAATTCTGGATCGAATGGATAGCCAGTGTAGGGTACAGAGCAGGGGGGAGGCGTGCTCTGATCGTGGTACTCTAAGGATGATCCGCGAAGCTGTGTTTTGAACTTTTTGAAGTTTCTGGAGTAGATATTGAGACGAACCAGACCGAATTGAGTTATAATAGTCCAGTCTTGAAAGTACTAAGGAACACACAAGTGTTTTAGTGGCATCAACTGAAAGATACTTGCGAATGGAGCTGATGCGTCTCAGCTCAAGATATGCAGCCTTGCATATGTTCATGACATGTTGGTGCAATGAGAGCATACTGCCAAGAGTAACACCTAGGTTTCGTACTGACTTTGTGAATTTAATGTTGGTGTTGCTGATATTTATTGTCTGAGTAAAGGATGTGAATGAGCAAGTCTTTGTGTTGTAATCAGAATGGCTTCAGTTTTATCATCATTCATCTGCAGCTTGTTACATGTCCTCCATGATTTCACATCGGAAATGCACCTCTCTACGCCTTGGACGGTAGCTTCAACTTCAGTTGGGTGGCTAGATTTGTATATTTGGGTGTCATCAGCATACAATTGGTGAGACACTGGATGATGATCTATGACACTTGAGAGTGGCTGAGTGTATAGAATGAAGAGAACAGGTCCAAGAACAGACCCCTGTGGAACACCACAACATAGATCAACTGGGCTGGAGTGTTTTCCATTTGTGGACACAATCTGTGTACTGTTGACCAAGTAGGACTTGAACCATAGTAAGGCTGTATTGTGAATGCCAAATACATGCTGGAGACGGTGAAGTAATATATCATGGTCTACTGTGTCAAATGCTGCAGACAAGTCAAGAAGAGTGAGGACTGTAATCTTTCCGCTATCCAAAGCAGAGAGAAGGTCATTAACTACTTTCAGAAGAGTAGTTTCAGTACTGTGGCATGGGCGATATGCAGACTACATTGCTAAAAAGACTGTTTGAATTCAGATGAGATACAAGTTGGGATAGAACAACTTTTTCTAAGATTTTTGACATGAATGGGAGATTAGAAACTGGGCGGTAGTTCTTTACATCATTATGGTCGAGTGTTGGTTTCTTCAGCAAAGGCTTTACAAAGGCAGTTTTGAAAAATGATGAGAATTTCCCGGATGAGAGAGAGGTATTAATAACATCAGTTAGTGAAGGCAATATTGGATCTAAGCACTCAAGCAGCAGTGATGTCAGAATCGGATCAAGTACACATGACTCTGGTGTACTCTTCATCATGACTGTACGTACTAAATCCATAGAGACAGGTTCAGATGCTGCTAACGGTTGCTACTGAAATTCTGTATAGCAACTGTATGGTGACGACGAGTCAACTGAAATTGTGTTGTCAAGCTTATCTCTGATGGTTTGTACTTTGTTATGGAAGAAATTTGCAAACAGGTCCGGAAGGTCAACTAGAGAGAAGGTTGCTGGAAGTGGTGTACATTTGTTCCTTGACATTAGCTTGTTAGTAATCTCAAATAGCTCTTTGCAGCTGGAACTTTCCGTGATCTTAGTGCTGTAGTGGGCTGATTTCGCTGCATGGACTATGTTTGTGATATTCTTCTTAGCGGCTTCATAGATTTGCTTATGAATAGTGAGTCTGGAGGAAAGCCAAAGCCTCTCAGCTTTACGGCGGTCTCTTTTAGCAATGCGAAGCTGGTCCCTAACACTGCTATACCACAGAGAACACTTCTGAATTGATACTCTGCACTTGGTTGCTGGGGCATGTTTGTCAAGCAATGAACGCAGGCAATTATCGTGCTGTTCTGCTGTAGGAGGTAAGCAAGTTGTAAGGTTTGCTTAGATGTCATGCATTAATTGGGTTCTGTTTATCATACGGAGGTTTCTCTTAGTAGCAAATAAAGGTGGAGGGCTAGGGACTGATACGACAAGATGGCATATAATGCAGAGGTGATCTAATGCAAGTTCGTGGGACACCAGGGAGGACTGTAGAATATTATCATCAGGTCTGTAAAGAATCCAGTCTAAAATGTGACCATGTTTATAGCTGGGTCTGCTAACTGACTGTTTGAGGCTGAAAACGTTAATGGAATCTAGGAGTTTTGATGTGTATTGATTTCCAGGACAGTCACAGTGAAAGTTGAAATCTCAAGAATAATCAGGTTGCCACCTATCAAATTTCCATACTCCAGGAGATTCAGAAACTGCTCCAAAAAGAACGATTCAGTCAGCTTGTTTTGTCTACTAGGAGGAAGGCGGTAGAGGCAGAAAAAAATGGACTGACCTTTGTTCCAGTGTGAGTGTGGTTTGGATTAGTTCAAACGCTGTGTGGTAGAAATTGAAAGTTGTAGTGTGGTTAAGATGGATGACAAACAGGTGATCAAAATAGCTCTTCTGGTCTGTGACCAGCATAACTAAAGAAATCTCGGAGGACTGTGGGCTCTTAACTTTTATGGGAAAAATGGTACTGTAACAAAACGACATGATCCTGAGTTGAATGAAACAGTGGCTGTTTGGCTACCGATTTCCCAACAAAATTCAAAGCCCTTTCTTACTGACATCATAAACAGGCCACCGTCATGTCTTGTCAATTGGAATATGTATCAAATTACTTTTAGAAACTGAAAAACTCCTGTACGGGGACAAATTATATTATGGTGAAATGAATATATATGTCAAAATTGGGCTGATTTTTCTGAACCTTTTGGAATGACCAAGTTGATGAGGGAACACAAGAATAAAGGCTAATTCAAAAAGCATTATCTCTCATATCTATAAATGATTCTGAAGTTTATATTCCTAAGAATGGATCAAATGGATCGAGTGATCACTTGCATTAAAAAAACGAGCAAAAGAAGTAATGTAATGCATGTCTTCTAATGAATTTCTTACAGGTCTTGAAACAAGCTCCACCAGAAACTATACCAATATTTCATGACATAGATGACATACATGGTAGATGGAAAGACTTGTTTCTGAATTTAGTTAATTCACTGGAATCATAAAAAATATATGGAATAAACATGATCATCAACCTGGCTGGATTACTCCAGAAATATTGACTGCTTTTAAAACTGGAGATTATTTGAAAGTTTCAGGAACATAAGAGTATAAAATAGGGTGAAATCAAGTATAAATAACTCGAATAGCAAAAACAATACTATCAGAATGTTAAATTGATGAAAACAGGAACAACCCTGAGACTATTTAATTAATTTGGTGCTGAAGAATTCAAGAACAAGATTGATATTCCATGTCTGAACACTGACAATGTATGCATCAATGACCCTTTCTTTACAATTGCCAAATATATCTGATGACTTTTTTTTTTTTAAGCGTCAGGAACCAAAAACTGCATTGGATCACTAGCATCCCACAGGATTTTGTGTTGAAAGGTTATCAGAATATGACAGATTTGAAACTCCTGAAATAAGCTGAAAATTTATTCTAATATATTAGCAAAACACTGACATTACTCAATGAACAGGACATGATACAACAGGCACAAGTCTTTTAAAAGCACCTGTTATTGAGAGATAATCATACTCCTATGTAATTATACTATGAACACTGGTAAATTTCCTCATTTAAGAAAAACTGCAAAGGTAACTCCACTCTACAAGGCAGGGGTAAAAAAAAGATAACTTAATATTGTTTTGGACAGTTTTGACCCTTCCGAATCTTTAAAAATTATTGAAAAGCACATGAGTCATGAATGACTAATCTCAATAACTATATACCTCTCCATGACAATCAGTCGGGTTTTAGGTACAATCACTCCTGTGAAAGAGCACTAAAATATCAACGGTTAGTTAGTTGGAAGTGTTACAGTTGATTTTCTAAAAGTGTCTGACCTTGCAGATTATAAAATGTAGTACACCACTCCCTCGATAACTCGTGCCCGGATAACTCGCGAACCCGCTTATAACGCGGTGACCGGCATGGCTCCCGATTTTTTTTTCAAAGAAAATATATTTTAAAATGTGCTGAACGTGAAAACAAATCCCAAGAAGAATTGGTAAATTGGTAAATTGAACCTTGATACATACCATATTTTATGTAAATTTTCGTACACGAAAAAATAATTATTAATCATTAATTTTTGTAAAAACAAAATGGGAATACGGTATTTTCGATCTTTTTGCAAACGTAAATCTTCTTAGTGGAAATTTTATGTCCGATAATTTAACCAATTTTTCAGATAATACAAAGTGATATGTACGAAAAATTATGATACAATTAAATAATTATTATTTTGATATCTGGATTGTGTACGAAACATTAAAGGGTACGACAAAATACATGAAATACCGTAGCTCATTTTATCATCGGAAATGGTGATTATTGCCCGTAAAGATAGAATCCATATTGTGAAATTTGCAAGTTCTAATAAAATATCACATATTATGTTTGGGGTTTTTTTTGGAGAGAAATAGTTGTCAATACACTGTAAATAAACAGTCTGGTGAAACAGCGATCAATGAAAAATTCTGGTAAATGCCAACAGGTGGCAACAGAGAATGAAATAAACACCAATTAAATGTCTTGCTATGTGAAATTCACGTTCAAATCCTTTAATTTCGCTTCAATGTAAACACTATAATCGCAACATATTCTCTTCTATGAAAACATGAAAAGAGTCAATCGACCGTCACGTCGAAACCCGTGAGTACTTCTGTGAGAACCTAATTACATGCCGGCTTTGTTTTGATCAACAACTTGGGGAAGTGTTTGTTGCATTTAAAAAAATCAACTAAAAGAGACCTGTGTTGTTTTATCACTTTGAATATGTCTTTTGTATCAAATCAAGCAAGGGAAGTACAATTAAAAAAAATTCAAAGGCATGCCAATAGCAGCATAAGTTCTTGTGGTCATTACTGTTCTCAAAATTCATTTTATTTGACCAATCGAAAATGGTTTCACATTTTTATGTACTTAACATCACTAAAGTATACAATATCAGTAATGTATCCTAATCATTTGTAAATGTGACCATGGAGAGCAAAGGAAGTAAGCGAAAGGCTGTGCATCATAGATAGGGTTCATAATGGCGAAGCGAGATCCAACGTTTGCAATGAACTAAACAATTGCTGAGTCGACATTTAGTGGTTGGCTTAAGGATAAGCAGAAACTTTGGGATTATTTACATGATGTTGATTCAGATAATGGGATCAAACGAAAATGAGCACGGACTGCAAACGATACTGAATTAGATGATGCTGTGTACGCATGGTTCACACAGCAACGTGAACAAGGTGTTCCCATCTTGGGAACAATTCTCAAGGCCCAAGCAGAAAAAATGACAAAAAGTATGGAGAATGAATCTCGTTTTATGGCAGGCCATGGATGGCTTTGGAGATTCCAGCGCCGACATAGAATTAAACAAAATTCATTGTCGGGAGAAATATGCTCAGCGAATCAGGAGGCTGCATGTAATTATCCATACCAGCTCAGAGAGATAATCATCCGTGAACAATACACAGAGGCGGCAGAGAAATCAAAGAGTAACACAAAAAAAATATAAAAAAATGAACAGATGTTTTCAAAATGTGAAGTGATATTTGTCAAACGTGTCACAAACTGCAAGTATTATCGTGTTCTAATTTACATTATTTTAAATTTGTAGACCCATTAAATTCATGTTGGTAATGGTTAACCCTTGTAAAAAAAATTTATTTTTTTTATTTTACTTCTACCGCAATCAAATCTACCCATCGTTCGATCGACATTGTTTTTTCGAAATGAGTGTGATCTTTTGTATAAAAAAAAGTCTACTTTGGATCGAACAATAAAACTATAATTTATCCAAATCAACACAAAAATTTGTGACGTAGTACACAATGTGCGAAGTCGTACATATGTTAAGCGAACGGAAACCATGTGGAATAATGTTTTGATGATCTCAATATACTGTAAGTTATCCTGAAATTAATGTTACTCTGTGAGGAAAAAAGTAAACAAGTACACCGCTATGAAGAGATATTTAATCACAGTTAATCGTAGCACGATTATTGAGTATTCAACACTAACATGCCAACCCAACCCACCCCCCTTTTGCCTCTACGTTGATCCCTTTGTTTGTTTTGTTGTTTGTTATAGGTCCCTCGATAACTCGCGCCCTCGCTTATAACGCGGTCGATGTTTCTGGACCCCGTTGTGCGCGAGTTATCAAGGGAGTGGTGTATATTAAATCACATGAAACTCAACTGCTTTGCATACAGTATGCTACATAAAACCCAGTGTATTTCCACAATCTAAACAATGAGTCACTTGTGATAAATTAACTATCTTTTCTAAATAAGGAAGATGTTCAAAGCAATGCAAACAGAATAAAAGAGACAAGAGTCATCTGAACCATGATTAATATACATAGGTGAATTGGAAAAAAAACACACCAAATTGATGTTCTTAATATTTAAAATATAGGAATATGAATTCCAATTAAGCTGAGGTTGGGCCAATTACTTAACACACAAGACCCACCAGTAACCAACTGTATATCCCTAACCCATAATGGGTGGGATTCAATGTGGTTGTTGTTGTTGTTGTTGTTGTAGGGTTTAATGCCATTTTTCAGCACAAGACAGCTATACATGGTGGCCAGTATAAATGGTGGAGGAAGAACCCAGGAAAACCCCAGAAAGATCCACCAACTCACAAGAATCTACTGGCAAGCTTTCTCACATACCTACATTTGCTGAACCAGAGACTCGAACCCACGCAGACAGAGTTGAGATGGCAGTGATCCGTAACAGTGAGCGCTTTAGACCACTCAGCCACTCAGGGCCCCTGATACAATGTGATAACCTAACAGGTGTTTTCAGAACTAATTTCTTAAAGGGGCATTGGTTACCAGCATATTAAACAGAAAACCAGGCAAATGAAATGTAACACAAAGAAAACTGTTGAAGGGAAAATGGCAGAGTGGTTTTAAACTTGCAACAAGCAGTTTTCTCTGGTCTACAATGAATGACACAACCATTAACATATATGTGGTTTTACCACTTTAAAGGCTGTCTACCACACATATTGTTCTATACCTGGAATCTACTGCTTTTGAAAATTAAAATTGTTTTTAAAAAACCCAAACCCAACAAATTTAATGAAACAAAAGCAAACACAGTATTTTTATGTGTTCTATCAAAACGTTAGAGAAACCATCCAGAGCAAGTCTACTGGGAACCAGAAATGTTCCACCAGTACAACAACCAGTGTGATGATATGGAAGATCCATAGGAACAGGGTTACAAAACAACAGCTGACCCATGTACAACAAGCTGTTAATTGATTACCTGGAATATGGAAGAGATGAATACCAAATGTGGAATTTTTCTGAATGTCAAAAGTAATAAGGAATAAAAGGAGGTCATGATGTCTTCTGAGCTTTTGATGAAAGTTGACCAATCTTTGGAGATAAGATGAAGAGACTGATCATTAAAAAAATGACTTGAACAGACACACTTGAGTAAGTATTTTCATTTTGTCAAGACATCTTAAGAGGATTATTTTATGACAGCTTTTACATATTCTGTTCATGGCAAAATGCCGCAATGTGTGCTTTCTCCCAATGCTATGAAACCACTTGCAAAGAAATATTACAAGTTCAACAATGCATGGATAATCAAAGTTTAAGTGTGTACAAAGGTCCTGAATTTGCATTCTGCTGCAATGGTATGCATCTTGTGCATTTCATTAACTATTTTCCATGCACATAAATTAAGTTCAATCCTTAGAAAAAAATATCAACAATATATTACAAGATAATTCATTTTAAAGTTGGGATAAATTATTCATTAATGCAAAAACACATCATGTTTTTTTTTTCACTGTTTATTTCTGTGAAATCCATCTTTATTTTCCTTTTATTTACAGTGGTGAAACAGATTTTTTAAATCTGTGCCTTGCAGAGAAAGAAGCCCGTTAGGATGAGGTTCAAGAATACGTCTTAAGGCAAGCCAGAAACTTCCTCCATAGGGATGAACATAACCTGAAGGAGTACCTGACACAAGTCAGCAACCTTACAAACCCAGCAACATAAGCTGGAAGAGTACCTGACACAAGTCAGCAACCTTACAAACCCAGCAACATAAGCTGGAAGAGTACCTGACACAAGTCAGCAACCTTACAAACCCAGCAACATAAGCTGGAAGAGTACCTGACACAAGTCAGCAACCGTACAAACCCAGCAACATAACTTGGAGGAGTACCTGACACAAGTCAGCAACCTTACAAACCCAGCAACATAACCTGGAGGAGTACTTGACACAAGTCAGCAACCTTACAAACCCAGCAACATAACTTGGAGGAGTACCTGACACAAGTCAGCAACCTTACAAACCCAGCAACATAACTTGGAGGAGTACCTGACACAAGTCAGCAACCTTACAAACCCAGCAACATAACTTGGAGGAGTACCTGACACAAGTCAGCAACCTTACAAACCCAGCAACAGGAAAACTGAAGCTTGAACTTCTTTGCAGGCTGAGCATAGTTGTCCTGTCATACACTAGTGTTGATACAGACAGGTCATTCTCCATTCTTTGTAAAATGCAAAGTAATTCTGGGAAAGTGGATCTAGACCAGAAAACTACTGAGAGACTGTCAAGTGAGTTTAATAATCACAGTGGATGTTATCAATGGTCACCAGACAGTGATCTTGTGATGGAAACTAAAAATGCTATTGGATGTTATTTTTTTTAAAAATCTTTGCGGTGAACCAAAATATACAACTCTTCCTCTTTCATTCATTCACAATATACAGATTCAATAATTATTACTGTAGCATTGTCATCAGAATCTGAATCTGATTTATGTTCTAAACATATTCTTTTAAAGTATGAAATGAAGATATATTATGGCAAAAATGCACTTGTTTTGTTTTCATTTCCCTTGAAAAGCTTAAAATATATGCTGATAAAAAATTCAGTGAGTTAAGAAGCTAATCTGAGCAGAAAATTTTTTAATTTATTGGTTTGAAATCTTGGTTCTGTCACATGTATGCATTAACATGGCATCCTTGAAAAAGATGACTGTTCTGCACATGGGCATGGCAGGTGGATGAGTGGACCATGTCTTATGCATTAACATGGCGCCCTTCTGCTCATGGGCATGTGAGGTGAATGAGTGGACCATGTCTTATGCATTAACATGGCGTCCTTCTGCTCATGGGCATAGGAGGTGGATGAGTGGACCATGTCTTATGCATTAACATGGCATCCTTCTGCTCAAGGGCATGGGAGGTGGATGAGTGGACCATGTCTTATGCATTAACATGGTGTCCTTCTGCTCATGGGCATGTGAGGTGGATGAGTGGAACATGTCTTACGCATTAACATGGCATCCTTCTGCTCATGGGCATATGAGGTGAATGAGTGGACCATGTCTTATGCATTAACATGGCATCCTTCTGCTCATGGGCATGTGAGGTGGATGAGTGGACCATGTCTTATGCATTAACATGGCATCCTTCTGCTCAAGGGCATGGGAGGTGGACGAGTGGACCATGTCTTATGCATTAACATGGTGTCCTTCTGCTCATGGGCATGTGAGGTGGACGAGTGGACAACTACTCTGTAGGATGTATTCACATTGAACACATAAGGTTTTCAACATGAAAAAGTGAACGCTACGTAAAAGTAACAGGTAAGTTATTTCTGCTATTAAATTTGCTGTTTTTATCCAATTATTTGCAAAACAGTTGAAAATACACTGCCTATTTAGAGCTCTAACATTTGGTATGACCAAATCACAATTATCCTAACTCCTATTTATTCAAATGTTTTTTTTTTTTGTTCATACGTACATGTAGCTGTTGATGTGGACCTCTGACCAGCTCTACATTATTACTAAGGTACATGATGTAAGAAAATTTACACAATTCCAGATTACTCAAAGAATCATTAAAAGATGCAATGCCAAGAAATTATGCAGTTAGGTTCTCGCATACTTTCTTAAATCCTATACAATTTTGTAACATCATGGAGATTACTTGGCACAGAAAAGCAGAAAGTCAAAGACTGACATCTAGTGTTAAGGTATACAAAGCAAGTTTCCCAGGAAGTTTGGATAATTGAGATTTCATTATAAAAATCTGAGGGATGTTAAGAAAAACAAAAGTACACATACAATCTGCAGGGCACAGTTACTTACCTTCCTTGCCACACTGAGCAAGACCATCAGTGGACTCATCTGAATAATCCCCACAATGGTCGACTTTGTCACACAGCAGGTCCTCATCTATACACTTCTTATTGTCACACAGAAAAGAGGACCCACATGATTTATATTTTCCATAATCTGAAAGAAGATTGGGTTTTATCATGAGATCATTTATCTCACTAGAAAATATCTGAAGTAATCATATAAATGACTGCAGTACTATCTTTCTGCTCCACTTTCCATTTTGTACCACCATATCAATGTCTAAATTAAAAGCAAAATAAGTCTATGAAAACTTGGAATTAAATGTTGTGTAGTTCTGCCAAGTATAGCCTGTCTTGTGCTGAAAAATGGCATGAAACTCAGAAAAGTGAACAAACAATGTAAAGCTTCTCATTGAATACAATCGATGGCTAGGTGAAATAAGCAGTTTTATGTAGTGTAAAATGGAACGTAATAACTGGCAAATCATCAACATAAAGACTACTGGTAATCTTACTGAAGTTTGACATCAAGGACAGGTTACTGTAGTACTTAACGTGCTTTCTTTTCTTCAATCTGCAATGAATGCTCCACCCACCCTCATTCTGTAACCTGACCCTTGCATCTCTAAGGCAGTTCTATGACTAAACAATTGATGCAATTAATGTGCCTCCCCTCTCTCTGACCTTGTCACCTTTGCATCTCTCAGGCTATTCATGTCTAATAAATTGGTGCAGTTAATTTTCCTGCCTTACTCTGACCTCGGATTTACTGATTCTTGCATCTCTATGGTTGATCCATAACTTAGCAATTGGTACAATTAATGCCCACCCCCCTCTGACTTCAGAACTTTTGACCCTTGTACCTCTAAGGCAGTTAGTTGCATACCAACTAGCACAAGGAATCTTCCTAATTTGACCTCTGACCTTTTGACCTTTGCATGTCTAAGATTCTTCCAAGACCTACCATTTGGTGCAATTAGTGTCCTCCCCATTACCCTGACCATTGATCTTTGCATCTCTTAAGACATTCCATGACTTACTAATTAGTGCAATTAATGTCACCTTTACTGTGACCTTTGACATACTGACCACTGCAATTATAAGGTTGTTCCAAAATTTACCAATTGGTGTAATTTATGTCACCTCCTCCTTACAATCACCTTCTGACCCTTGGATCACTGAGGCTGTTCCTGGATTTATCAATTGATAAGGTATGTGCAAAGTATCATGACATTCACTGATTCAGATGGGAGATATGGCCACTGAATTGTTAAAAATTTTCTTCACAAAAATAGATGCAAGACAGACTGATATTGATATCAGACTAATGTCTGAAATATGGGTTGCATTTGAAATCTTGGACTTCTATATCAGGGCTCATAGGATACACTTAAAATCAAGAAGGAAACATATGACTGCTATACCAGGGCTCATAGGGTACACTAAAAATCAAGAAGGAAACATATGACTGCTATACCAGGGCTCATAGGGTACACTTAAAATCAAGAAGGAAACATATGACTACTATACCAGGGTTCATAGGCTACACTTAAAATCAAGGACACCTGTGCCTGTTATACCAGGGCTCACAGGCTACACTTAAAATCAAGCACCTGTGCCTGTTATACCAAGGCTCATAGCCTACATTTAAAATCAAGCACCTGTGCCTGTTATACCAGGGCTCAAAGGCTACACTTAAAATCAAGCACCTGTGCCTGTTATACCAAGGCTCATAGCCTACATTTAAAATCAAGCACCTGTGCCTGTTATACCAAGGCTCATAGCCTACATTTAAAATCAAGCACCTGTGCCTGTTATACCAGGGCTTACAAAAATCAAGGACACCTGTGCCTGTTATACCAGGGCTCACAGGCTACAACTTAAAATCAAGGACACCCATGCCTATTATACCAGGGCTCACAGGCTACAACTTAAAATCAAGGACACCTGTGCCTGTTATACTGGGGCTTATAGGCTACATTTAAAATCAAGATAAAAACCTAAACTACTACTACATCATGGCTCATCAAATCTTAGTAATATAATTTTTCAATTGTAGCTTTGGATTTCAGCCTATATTTGAGCTCCTTTACTATACAAAATATTCTTAATTTCAATGACCTAAAACTACACCTAAATCAAATCAGTCTTGAACTCTTTCAGAATACCATACTGCTAAAATTTCTTAGACGTCATGTATATCTATGTTATAATGCTTCCATTAATGATGTATGTACTTATGCTTTTCACACATCAAAGTGCTTCCATATTTTGTTTAGATTCCTTCCAATATTCCAAATATATATAACAAAATCAGACATGGATTTCAAGATTGATGGTGAATCCCAATATGCTGTTAATGCTTTATCATAATAAGGTAGATTAACTTTGTGACAAAGACATAAAGACTGGGAGTTTGACATAAATAGTGACAAGAAATAACACTTTGTTCAGCAGTGGACCTTGCCAATATACATAAAATCTCATTAATCCTTAGCAGAAGATCTCACATTTCAGAGTTGGATATCAGGTAAAGCTGGCATTAAACAGCCATTAAGATGGTTCCCATAAAAGTCATTAAAGCACTAATCACCATGTCTCATCAAAGCAGCCTCTCTGTTTACCAGATGGACAGGGTAGTTCTGGTGGGATTAAATATAGCCTTAAGACATGCACAGATCTAGCCTGATAGACTGTATAGTTGGAATTAGATATAGCCTTAAGACATGCACAGATCTAGCCTGATAGACTGTATAGTTACAGTGGAATTAGATATGGCCTTAAGACATGCACAGATCTAGCCAGGAGATCATAAAACTGGTATGATGTTTCGGAATCAACCAGTTTCAATGGACATCATTTTGGTCACTTGATTTTGACTGGCTGAAATAAAGTTTATAATTCAATATTTGGATAAATTTATGTTAATTGACTGAAACCAAGTTTAGAATTAAATTTCTGGGATAACTTTATGCTGACTGGCTGAAACTAAGGTTAGAATTAAATTTTTCAGATAGCTTTTGGCTGAAACCAAGTTTATCTCTCAAACTTGTGCTCAAATGTTTCATGACCTCCACAATTAAATATGACATCCAGTCAAAGATGAAGTGAGGGTCAGAGGAACGGAAAATATCCTACCCATTGATATTTTGGAAAATATTCCTCTCTTTCCTAAACATGTGTAACATTCTTTGTTCATGTGAGAAAGTCATAAGGGATATCCCACACAAGTGCATCCACTTGAGTGCATGCAAAGACATTGTACATTATGTCATTATGCATATGACATCACTTATGACATCACAAATGTCTGTGATATTTCTAGCATTATTGACATTCAAAAGTGGAAGATGAACAAAATTCTTCTGCACATCAAATTCTGTTGTTGTAAAAGTTTTATTTTGTTTGTTTTATCTACCGACACAAAGTTGTAGACAATAGAAAATATTTCTACAGCTACACCAATAACACCATCTTTATGCTTCCAACACAACACATTTCTGACTGAAATGAGAAAAAAAAAATCAAACATACATGAATGTGTTGGATTGGGATATGGAATTCCACCCTTGGGATCAAAATCTGTAGGCAGCACATGACAAAATCAACAAATTCTAATCCCTAGGTGCGATTTCCAGTGCATCTGATGGTGCAGTCTTGCTTCTACCCACAAATTCTGACACGTGTGTGATTTCCAGTGAATGTAATGGCAATGTCTTGTACCTGCCCATGAATTCTGGAGCTTGTTATGATTTCCATTGAGTATGATGGCAGAGTCTTATACCTACCCATGAATTCTAGAGTTTGTGTGTGATTTCCAATGGATATGATTGCAAAATATTGTACCTGCCCATGAATTGTTGCCTTTATATGCGAATTCCAGTGCATATTATTGCAAAGTCTTGTATTTACCCATGAATTCTGGCAATCGAGTGGGATTTCAAGTGCATATTATTGCAAAGTCTTGTACCTACCCATGAATTCTGGCAATTGTGTGGGATTTCAAGTACATACTATTGCAAAGTCTTGTACCTGCCCATGAATTCTGGCAATTGTGTGGGATTTCAAGTACATACTATTGCAAAGTCTTGTACCTGCCCATGAATTCCAGCTCTTGAGTGGATTTTTTAGCGTACATGATGGCAAAGTCCTGTACCTGTCCATGAATTTTGTATCTTGTGTGGGATTTCTAGTTAATTTGATGGCACAGTCTTCTACCACCCATGAATTCTGGATCTTGTGGGGGATTTCTAGTGAATTTGATGGCACAGTCTTCTACCTCTCATGAATTCTGGATCTTGTGTGCAATTTCCAGTGAATATGATGGCAAAAGTTTTGTTCCTGCTCATGAATTCCGACCGTTGTGTGGTATTTCCAATGGAAATGATGGTTAAGTCTTGTTCCTGTGCACAAATGTTGACCTTTGTGTGTGATTTCCCTATACAACATCTGTAGATGTGATGAATTCTTGATCCTTGGTTTTGAAACTTGTATTCCTTACCCTAAACTGTACCTTGTATATTGACCCTAATGTTTGTCTTAAAGGTGCTGAATTTCAGTGGTTACAAATCTGCTTTGCACCTCTTTAATTCCAGTTTGTTCCCAATACTGACACATGCAAAGATTAATGTCTGACATTAAATTATGGCGATTTCCTCTGGGTCCTTAAATTCCTTTCACCTAAAGGCCAACCTGAAGCCATTAACTGAGCTGCTATGATTAAGGTAAAAGAAGAAAACCTTAAGTACATTGGTCCCCACTGAATTTTCATTATTCTGAATTTTGAGCTAGTCCCTGGTTTTATGGATGCGGGAAAGAGAACACTTTAAAATGGAACACAGAGTGATACGGTGTTTTAATCACTTTTACTGTGTGATACAAATTTAGACAACTTGTGTGTTTGATATAGAAAAAATTAATTTAATAACCCTGTATTACTTTGAAAATCTTGATAAAATATTCTCTTTTTATTTAACCTTAGCCTTCTTATAAAAGATTCCATACATGTACACTTTACTTTATTTATTATCAGTTAAATCATTTATATTTTCATCTATAACTGTAAATTTTTAAATGTGGCAATTTTTGTCCAATTTGGAGAAATAAGGGTCATCTCATCATCTTGTGCAGAGACTTCTAATAAAAGTACCCTACTAATAAATGTACCCTACTAATAAAAGTACCCTACTGGTGTATCACTCTCAATCTATATGCTATTTATACCCTACCGGTACTTTGTTTTCATGGCAACAAAAATACTGAATGCGATTTGGCTTGACATGTACCAATTTACATTGAGATACCTCAGAAAGTTTGAGAGTTACATATATGCTCCAGAAATTAAAATGTTACACATACAGACAGACAAATATAGCCAAAGCTATATTCCCAAATTACATGTACATACTGAGAAGGAGGTAATAAATACGATGCAATTTAGTAGAAGCTTTTAAAATATCAAAGTTTACCTATCTTTTTTGCAACAGATACCTATTGATTCCTGTTTTAAAAAATTCAGTTTTCCACTTCCTGGCAGTAAATGGAAGAGATGAAAATGGCATCTTGCATTAAAAAATGTAACTGTCTCTCACTTTTCATTTCATGCTAAATTATCAAGCAAGTTAAACATCCATACTAACATTGCCTTAATGGGAAAAATTTAAAAGACTGCTCAAGTTTCTTAAATTTAATATGAAATGAGCTCAAATTGGAGATTACTTCATCAAGATGGCAAAATATGCCATTTGGTTTAGAAAAGCCAAAAACTTTGGTAGTACTGTGCTTTGGTTTGTATGATGCCATCTTCTGATACCTTCTTTTATTTTCAGGATAAGGAGTGCATTATATCAGAACAAAACAGATTTATTCCCAGGCCAATCTAATGAAAAGATCACAGCACTAAAGCTACCTACACAACATATTCAAATATCATAAAGTATCAAAACCACTGCATTCTTGCTGTACTGTTTACGAGGCTTATTTAAGAAATAAATAATGCTTACAAACCTCAAAAGTCTTGTTCTTTAATTGCTTTCATGTTAATAAACTCATTTCAATTTGCATGGGTGTGAAGACTCTTGTTCTGGGACTAAACCAGAAATACACAGGACTGGTCAGTTGTTCATTTACTCCATTGTTAATATTCATGAATCTTGCTCATTATTGAAACTGACATATTTAGCATATATTCCAAGTGAGATCAAAATTGGTATCAGAAATATGACATCCTGAGTTGTCACAAGTTCAGCCAATCATATGCACGATAACTTCATTAATACTGGAACAGTGTGAATTTTGTAAGATGTTATGGCAACACATAACTTAGTGGGCATTGTAGGTCAATGTGACACGTAGCCAATTAAGTTTACAGATGTGCTCAGGTAACATGTTAATTCAAGACCTGAACTAGAATGTTCCTGGTTTGGGCATGACTGAATCTTAACAAGGATCTCTTTGAAAATGGGCAAATTGGTCAAGGTGAATCAGGTTCTAAGTATACAAAATGCCAAGGTTTGCAGAAACAGTTTTTGTACTTGTTGGAAAAATTTTGTCATAAGTGAAATGTTGCACAGAAAAGTTTATTAAGGGAAGCACAAAATATATGGAATTTTCCAAATCTCAACAGGCATATGTTAATTTTGGTGGTAAAATAAACCTAGATCCTGACTGGATAAGTAACATTATTATTATTATAATATTTCACAGGTGAAATTTTGTGTTTTAAATCTCAATAAAGCTATTTACTTCACAAAATGCTGGCAATATTATGTTTCCTGAAATTATTATTTGGATCCTGGTAAAATTTCCTGAAATTATGATCTTTTCTGTCATAATGATACATGGAAATAAATCTCAATCACTGTTCATACATAAAATAAGTGATACATCATTAAATGTGTTATAAAGACTGGTTGGTTCATTTGTTTTATCAGCACTTTTAACACATTAATCACATTTTCATGCCAAGGAAATGGAAGCCAAAAGCCTTTCCAAATGACACACTTAGGAAGCTGATTCAGACTGGATCTGTGATTTTTTCTTTAACTCTTAAACAGAGGTGCTTCCTCCCAGTGATCAATGTGAGTGGGATTATCCTGAAGACATTAATTCACAAGCCAAAAGACAGATGCACCTGCTGCTTTAAGTAACTTATAAATAAAATCCCTTTATTAAAAACATGGCTTGTACAGCGGTGTAGAGTTTTAAAGGATTTTCAAGGACTTGAGAAGTTTTCAAAGTATTTATTCTTCTGGAAACTGAACCTGCTACATGTTATTCAGTTCACTACTTGCATTGTGTGTTATTATTTTAATCGTCAAATTTTGTCCCTTTTTTTGCACAATATGTAAACAGAAAAATAATTCTTAATTTAAAGTTACATATTGTATTTAATTTTAATGTTTATCATTTTCCTCAGATAAATTCAAATACTTTTTCAACAATTAAATTACTTACTGAGAATAAAAGCAACTTTTGGGAAATTCAAGCAATTTTCAAGGCAACCCTGAAGTTCAAGGATCTTTCAAAGTTATACAAACCATGAAAAAAAAAAGGTTGAGCCAACCCTCTGAAACAGAATACAATTCACTCCAGCAAGGTTACATTTACCTTGCTTGAAAAAAATTAAATGGTTAATATTTTGATAACAACTATAAATAACCTTGTCCAATGGTATGATTTCTAATCTGATGAGGGTGGGATGGTCTGATTGGAATCTGGTCTAATTTCTGAGAATAAATTTTCTACTTTGAAAAGAAAAATAGAAATGACACTATAATTTTTATAAGGGGTGGTCTCATTTAAGTGGTGATCAGAACACATTTTATTTAAGTGGTGGTAGGAACACACATTTCATTTAAGTGGTGGTTGGAACACATCTCAATTAAGTGGTGATTAGAACACATATCTCATTTAAGTGGTTGAAACATCTCATTTAAGTGATGGTTGGAACACATATCATTTAAGTGGTGGTTGGAACATGTATCTCATTTAAGTGGTGGTCTGAACATGTATCTTGTTTAAGTGGTGGTTGGAACACTTACCTCATTTAAGGGGTCATTGGAACACATATCTCATTTACGTGGTTGAGGGCATTTAAAAATATGAACGGAATGATCATATTCATGTCTATAATGATAGTATGAACTAAGAATATTCAAGGAAAATGTCATGTTTGCTAAGCCCCAGCTATAAAGTCATGTATAAGTCGGGATATTACTGTGGCCAGATGTTTGATGTCTAAACACTGCTGCGGGCTAGTGTTAATCTCTTACGCAAGATTACCATGACCTGCCAAAGGACCTGGAATCTTGAGCTGGTGTAGGCGATAGATTGCTCGCATCTAAACAAAGGCTTGTAGTTACCACACCTACATGTTAAGAGGTTAGGTTAGGATCAAAGGGAAGCTGGCGGGGTGAACAAGGCATGATCTCAACCGTGCCCACGTTGACAGACAGCGACAAGGACATTGTCTGCTAAGTTTGAGTGGATCACAGTGACATCCGATCAGAATTGAGATAGAGGGTGTGATTACAGTTTAGATATGAATGTTACTTCAAACTCGTAAATGAAAATTTAGTTTCTCCTGGGAAGATTTCTGAACAAATAGGGTTACTCCGAGAAAGCCACTCATAATTTGGTGGTAAAACTTAAGAGATAGATTCTAAGGAAAGACAAAGCTTCAAAAAGGAAGCCTTTTAGGGGACAGAACTTCTGGTTCAGTTGAGTCCCGAGTCTCCAAGAGGGGAGACGGAAGTGAGACTTGCCAAACAGTCGGAGTCCACAAAAGTCTAGTCGGTGGGGAGGTGGATAGAAGATGGAGGAGGAGGAAAAGGAGTCTGGAGGAGAAAGTGGAGGAGTAGAAGGAGTATAGAGAAGTTGAGGAGGAGGAGGAGTATAGAGAAATTGAGGAGGAGAAGGAATTTGGAGAAAGTCGGGGAGGAAGTGGAGAAGGAATTGGGAGAATCAGGAGATAGAGGAATACCACAGATGAGTAGAATACAGGGACAGGTGGAAATCAATCTCACACTGCTAATCAACTGATGCAATAGGCTATAAAAGGGTCGAGCAGAATGGAGTGTAATTGGGTATTTGAAGCATTTGTTTACTTAATTGTTATTAAATTGTTATTCATTGAATTTCAACCTTTTTGTATATTTAATCATTTAACCATCAGCATTGCTGACTGGGGGCTCAGAGCTGTACATCTATGTTTCACTAATTTAACTTCCAACCAAAATCGACCCCGGGTGGGACTTCTACAATAGTTTAATTATAATATTGGAAGCACCCCACCCCATCCATAACACACAACCAATTCTTCACAGAAAACTATTTAAGACAATTCTTTCCTTTTCATTTTCTAAACATTTGTTTACTTGTAGCCATTCTTTACCAATTCTGACAGCAATTTACCTTGACTTCATTGATTCTGCAAAAACTAGGCATCATTCTGAATTCAATTGACATGCGAGAAGGGTTTTTTAGTCATGATTTTACATTCTGAAGTTCAGCAATGAAAGAAATCAAATAACTTACCATCACTATATGCTGTAATAATAAATTTAAAACCTCCACCTCTCTTTCCCTTGGTATTGGATCTGTAACGACAAATTCACAAAATCAATATAGAGCTTAAACTACAACCTCAAATGTCATGTCAATATAAATACTGTATAAGAAAATGATTTAAAACCAAATATCTCAGTGATGTCAAGATGATGCTAATGAAGTAGAATTATTAAGGCACTTTATTAGGGCATTTTTGTTTTGGCTTTTTTTCCTATCAGTCACTGCTTGCTTAGCACAGACAGTAAGGAGATGGTAATGGTGTTTTCCATATACATCTTGAACATCAATATATTTACACAACATTTCAATGTTCTAGTATACAAACAATTGTGCACACTTATAATTATCAAAAAAGAGCTGAAAAATAAACAAAAAACTTTACGATTAAAGAGCACTAAACAGTGCTTGTCATAGTTCCTGTCAAATGTGTGTAAACACATAATGTCAAGGTTTTACACAAGAGGCTGTCAAGTTATGTATATAAAAATCACATAATGTCAAAGGCTTTACATTACAGACTGTCAAATCATGTATATAAAACACACATAATGTCCATATTTCACAACAGAGGCTGTCAAATCATGTACATAAAACACACATAATGTCCAGGTTATACACTAAAGGCTGTGAAATCATGTACATACAACTCTCATCAAGGTTTTTACACTAAAGGCTGTAAATTGCAAAAATACACCTACATTTACAAGATATATTTTCTGGTTATTATCTCAAACATTATTCCAGAATACTGTCATATTTTGTACATATTGGTAACTGTTTTCTGTTTGACAGAAAGAAGCATTTTTACAGCAAAAACATCTTCTCATTTAGGGAAAAGAGTTACATATTATGTCCAAATGAACTTTATATATTTGATCTTTTTATGAATGGCTACCAGTCATTTATGGTCATTGTAGCAGGCTTGCTTGCTTTTCATATTGCTTCCATGATAAACCCATCTCATCACTGCCATATCATTTTGGTAATTGTGCATTTAGGAATAATTTTACTGATGAAAAGCCACTACCTACTGTAAACAAAATTAAATTATAATTATAATTGCTGCCTCCTCCCCCTCTCCCAGCCTATTTAATAAAGATTATGTCTTCTGCATTTTGCATGACTGTCATATATTTCCAACTTTATTTCTATTGTTCCTCTGAAACAAGACAATTGGTTTTCTAAACAACAGTGCAGAAATATTGTATTATAAAAGATAAAAATGTTTGATGAGATGTTGCAGACATTAAAAATAAGGTGTAGATATGGTATGTTTTAAGAAACCTCCAATGTCAGCTCATGTTGCATTATAGGTGTGGAAGAGTTGTTTTAACCCATTCATTTTTTCAAAATGAATAGTTGCAATTTTGTTTTTATTTTTCTTACTAAATTACAACTGCAATCTTTTCAAAGTTCAAGTAAATTAGTTTGACACATATATTTTTGATTTCCTGAGGCCTTTCCTGATCCAAATCTGATCAAAGTTCAGTGATGGATGCTTAAGGCCTCTATATGGCAGAAGGTTTTTCTCTGAAAAGGTATCAAATTCTACTACAGTATTATAACAAGAGTCAGGTAACTTCATACAATCTATGTGTTTTGTCTGATTCCTGAATTCCTGAATGTATCCCAGATGTTTGCAACATTTAACATGCACATCCATCACAAGCAAAATAAACAGAATCACTGCAATTCAAGTATAACACAGGAAGGGGGCAGGAAGGCAAGCACCACCCTTAACATAAAAAACTTTTTGTTATTTAGTGCAAATTACAATTAGCAATCTGATAAATGTAGTAATTTTAGTTTGTAGTATTGTTTTCAATTTAAATTGAAAAAAGTACATCTACTCCACCTTGGCTATTTGATGTATGAAAATAGTGCATGCACTGATCGTTGTTACTTGATATCGAACAGTTTGAGAATCACCACATATTTGGTTATAAAGCTTGTACCAATCTTTTAAAGTCTAAGATTAGTAACAGCTTGGATTATTACAAGAAAAACATGGTTTAGTAATGGTGGGTACAGTTTAGTTATCTTGTATAAGAACTTCCTGTTGGGGTAAAAGATGGCTTAGAATTGGTAAGATATGTCATCGCTTCTTAATCCTCCATTGTTGGTACAACTGTATTGCGTTAATGGTGGGCAATAATCAAATTGCACTGATCCATCAACAATAAAGAAGAGATTGGTAAGAAAAAGGGTTGCTAAGGAAAACATGGAGAATCATCATACCTAAGACATAACTTCATTAATTATTATTACATGTAGTACTATTTAGAACTGGGGGGGGGGGGGGCTGTACAGCACTGGTGTTACCACCCGTGACAGCTTGTGCACTGACTTGGCCAAAATCTTAAACTGTGGAGTTTTCTCCAATGCTATAGGAGTCACTGTAAAACCAGCTAAAAATATTACTACCACTTTATAACTGCCTTATAACAGGAACCATGTGATAATGAAAGAATTTTTTATAGTGAGGGAGTAGAGTTATTTTCAGAACTGTATCTTCATTTTTGAGATCACGGCTAAATCATATTCTTAGGTTATCATGGTTTTAGCTGAAACTCTTATGAAACTGATACGAAATCATCTATTTCCTTTCTTCTATCCCCAAGGCACTCTTAACTCCACATCATAAGAATAGACAAATGGCAGCAAGAACCATGGTCACTCAGTGATTTTCATGCCAGATTCACAACCAAATGGGTGTGGGTTTGATCAGTCAGTTACCATCACCTATCCTTGGGCAAGGTACCTTGATCCATTTGCCACAGCACTAAATAATCAGTGTTTGATAAAAACACCAAACCAAACCAGAACTTTCTCCACAAGTGCAAGTAAAGCCCCTAATCTTGCATGCTGTATCTGCTTTGTATTTCTCTTCCGCAGCCACTTACTATCAGCCAGTGTTTCTGAACAGAAGAGATGGAAGCTGCTACTGGCATAACACAACCTTATATTACATCAAATTAAGATATACATTGCTAACAAAAGCCATTCTACCCTACACACTATTAGTGAACCTGCCCATGCCATTTGTATCCAGGAAACTTAATTGAAAGACATGAAATATACAACTAATACTGTGTACTGACTTTGATCATAAAGCCTGGTATGAAATATATATCCCTGATTCAAATAATACAAAAAGCTACATAGAGCAGAACTGGTTAAAGTATATCCTTGAGAGTCACTGATATCTTGCAACAATATTAAATGTCAACGTTGTCATGTAGCCACATTAATTGTTGCTCAAAAATTTATTGTTAATATATTTAATCCTGACTGTGAATGCTCTGTGCCTTAAATGTCATCAAAAACATTTTAGATGAAAATTACCGATCACTGTGGACTTTAACAATGGTGTCCGGGTACTAAATTGAGTCAAGAGAAGAGGCCGTCAGGTCTATCATAACAAATAACAGCGGTAATATGAATGTGTTTCAAAACATATGTTACTCTCACTGTGACATCACACCATGAGACATTCAGTCTGGTTTATACTGGATCACACCTTTAGGTTGACCTCACTCCAAAATGTCCACTATACTTTAACACTGATTGTGAGGTATGTATTTCTTGAGTCGTATATATATAATGACCTTCCAAGTAATATGGCTGCATGAGGATTGAAATAAAGTCAATAACTGCCATTTAAATGTGTAGTTAAATTCTCTAAAATTTCACCCATTATTGAAATAGTACTTAATGCCTACATAACCTGTGAGACTGTACTTCAGTACAGTTAAACTTTTCTTAACAATCATATCTGAACCGGAAGAAAATGGCCTCCCCAAACAGGAAGAAAATGGCCTCCCTGAACAGGAAGAAAATGGCCTCCCCAAACAGGAAGAAAATGGCCTCCCTGAACAGGAAGAAAATAGCCTCCCTGAACAGGAAGAAAATGGCCTCCCCAAACAGGAAGAAAATGGCCTCCCTGAACAGGAAGAAAATGGCCTCCCCAAACAGGAAGAAAATGGCCTCCCCAAACAGGAAGAAAATGGCCTCCCCAAACAGGTGATTGCCTACTACACATTCATTTCTACAATACATGCATGTAGCATGTATTTACAGGGTTTAACAACACATCAGTACATTTCTGGCTAATAGTGCCTAGCGAACACTCCAATGACCTAATGGTTAGAGCATCCACATTGGATGCGGGAGGTCACATGTTCGAACCCCGGCTGAGTCATACCAAAGACTTATAAAAACGGTACTAACAGCTGCCTAGCTAGGCACTCAGCATTAAGAGGTCAGTGTTAGGACTAGTTGGCCTGGTGTCAGGATAATGTGACTGGGTGGGATATCATGCTACATGTCTACGGCAAGATGCCCCAGTGTTTGACATCACTATAAACTGCCACACTGCTGACATTGTAGCAATATGACTGAAAAATTGTTAAAGCTATGTTATAAATCCAAATCACACACACACACACACACACACACACACACACACACACACACACACACACACACACACACACACACACACACACACACACACACACACAGTACCTAGCAAAAGCTAGGCAGCATACGAGAGTCCCTCAAAGATACAGATGTTCTACTGGCCAAAAAGAATTTCCAATAATTCAAGAATTCTTTTTAATTGATGAGTGTTGAAACCATCTTTGATATTTCTGTGCAATGGTAAGATTTGCAAAATAGCCACAGTAGTACCAATACTGAATGGTTAAATGGTAGGAACAGGTATTAAGCCTTTACATACACTGGTCTGAACCCTTGTACCATGCTTGCATTCTGAACCATACCTTTAATGAGTAAAATAGGTATGATTTGGAAGTTGTGTCTTGAGGGGAATCTTATTTTATCAACTGTCTCTGAAATGCATTAATTCTCAGGCTACAATAACTGAGCTGACTCTCTAGGGAGTCTATCACAGAGCAAATGCTGCAAATATGCTGATTTGAATCAATCACTAAATCCCTTTATTTTGTATTCCATATAAATTTAAGATTGGAAGCAGAAACAGAGTGGTTGAAAGACAATATGTATGTGGTTCAATGACACATCAGCACAATCCTGGCCATATTGTGCAGAGTAAGTTTAGGTATTCCCAAAATGATTTATATATAAAACAACAATAAAGTCAAAGAAGAATACTGTAAAGAGAATATTATACACCCACCACATATTTAAAATTAAGTTTATGGAGGCATCAGTAGTTCATAGTTGACTGGACATTGTCTTATGGATCTCAATGACCTTTGGTCAAGGTATGCAGTCTTGAACCAAAGTTACTGTCAAAAACCATTATTTTTCTGACAAGACATACCATGGCTGTGACCTCTCACTTTTAGACTCTAATGGTTTCATATTACCTGAAGTGCAAGCCAGCCACAAAATACTGGTCAAAGAACTTGCACTAAAACAAAAGTTATCTTGTAAAATCCTTTATATTCAAGACACAGTGGCACTACTCTTATTTTGACCCCCAAATTTATCATGTCTCTTCCATTACTTAACTGCATGTTCTCCACAAACTTTGGTGAAGTGCAAGCTATCAACCATACATGGTAACTGTACATGGTTCAGAAATCAAGTTATTGTTTAGAAACTATTTTTCTTCTTGAAGTCACACTGACCTTGACCTTTGACCTTAAGACTTCTGATGTACCACAAGCGCAAGCCATTCACAATGTTTGGTGACAGTAGATGGCGGAGAACAAGTTACTGAACAGAAACCATATTTGTTCTTTCAGTCACAGTGACCGTACACTTTTTGACCCCGATGTTAACAGGGTTCGTCCTTATTCCAATAGGCCAGTTTCACAAAACTTCAAAATAATGATCCCAGGTTATCTCACAAAATCTTGAAATTCTGAAACAAGGCACTCACTGCTGAGAACTTAATATTATATTTTGGCATTTTTTGTACATGTAAAAAAACATACATGCATGTATAAAACGTTGATTTTTACTTCAAATATCGAGTTAAATAACACAAAACAGCTTCAAATTTGGGGAAGACAATAAAGTATAAAAATGCAGAGGGTCTTGTGAAGAGCATTTTGTATTCAACCTAAATTTATGAAGAATTTAAATATTGTCAAGACAATGAACTAAACAGAATAAGAACATCAAAAAAGGCAGGTCTTAAATGCATAAAGGAGTTCTTTTATGAAATGATGTGAAATGGAAAATTTTTATGTAAAAATGAATTATGATAATTCCCTTTTATAATGCATCTTCAAAATAACCCTTTAATTCAAATAATATTTCAATTCAAAATTATTGAGCATAATTTGCTATAATTTTTTTTTATTTTGACAAGAAATGTTTAAACCATTGTGACCAGTCATCACATTATAAATAGATTTTAAGGACTTTCTGTGCAAAATGTAATGGACTCGTATGTTAATTGTTATCATAATTTCCCTCTTCATTAAATTCCAGAAAAGAAAAACTTTTTGATAAGTGAATGTATTACTTCTGAAAGCAGTACTCATTCTAGGATTTCATTTGGCAAACTGATCTCACTTTCAGACATGGTTCCATTTTGTATGCTGTTATTCTATTTCACATTACAAATTTACATTTTTAACAATTAGGAAAAACTTGATATAAAAGATTTTACACAAACAACTTAAATAATGAAAATATTTGTAGAATTCATGATTTTTTTGATAAAGTAACTTAAGAATCAGCAACTATCAATTGTCAATACTGCATTTCGCATACCAACATTCCCATTTGCATCATAAATTTATAATCAATAGCACTGAAAGTGATGACTGTTTTTTATCATTAACAATCATATAAACTAACGCTTTCATAAAGTTTGAAATAAAATAGCATTAAATAGTTGGAAAAGAAGAAAAAAGGTATAGTTTACAATGATTCCACTCCGCATTTACTGTGTCATTGCTGTGTAACAAGCAGATTGTACAGTTTGACCATTTTCTATCTAAATATATCTTCCAGAAATCTTTTTAGGTTAAGAACATGAGACATTATGAAACAGTATTTAAATGAAACAAATGAAAACCTGGCTTTGGAACAAGTGTAGATGGAAAAGTATTTGATATAACTGAAAACAGTTACAGGTACAGGTAAGTTAAGTCTTATTTCTAGAGTAGAAATGTCTATTGAAGAAGCCTATGCCAAAAAAAAAAATCCATTTGTTTGGTTAAAGTAAAGATGGAAAAGGTCAGGTAATAGTTAGCATGACTATTTAGTTCAAACTTTAGCAACAGTTTGAAGTGCTGGTCTCCACTTCCCATTCAACATAAGCAACCTACACCCAACAGTGATAACCTTGTTTTGATTTTTAGTTATCAATATTGGGAACAGCAACTCTTCAGACATGCATATTATGAAATGGGTCTATCCATAACAAAATTGGCACCAAACAGGCATATGGATGGGCAGCATCATAACATAATATGTTCTGCCTTACAGCAGGCATATACAAAGAGAAAAATCATTATTAAGTTATCATGCAATTCTTTTTCATTTAATTTTATATCAACAACACTCTTTACAAATGTTCAAGAACTTTTCAATTGGAAAATCCTCAGGGAATGCATACCAGGACAACAAAATCTGTCCACAAATTCTGGTTAAGGCATGTGGTCTAAAGTTAATGCTAATAATTTTTCACCTTTCAGCAACAGTGATCATGACCCACTAACCCCAAAATCTATAGGCTTCTTTCTTTCCCAAAGTGTAAGCAATCCATAAACTTTGGTGAAGATACATGGTTATGCAGAAAACATTTCTAATTTTTCATTTTTCAGCTATTGTGACCTTTGACACTGACCTTACAATTCATAAATGGATTGGCTTCTTTTGCACATGTCATCCAAAAAATTTAGTTCAGGTCTGTGATGTTGTTTCAATATTCTTCTTAAAGTCACATTAACCTTGACCTTTGACCCCAAAGTTGATAGGTTCTTCCTTACCCCAAATGCAAGCTATTTACAAAATCTGAAAAAGGTAGTGTGTGGTGAACTTGTTTTATGGTGCAGGAATGAAATATATAACAGATGGATGGGCAGACAGATACCAAAACATGATACCATCTGCCTTATGGAAGGAACCGCTCCGGTGGCCTAGTGGTTAGAGCATCTGTTTTGGATGTGGGAGATCGCGAGTTTGAACCCTGGCCGAGTCATACCAAAGACTTTAAAAAATGGTACTAACAGCTGCCTCACTTGGTGCTCAGCATTAAGAGGTTAGTGTTAGGACTGGTCAGCCTGGTGTCAAGATAATGTGACTGGGTGGGACATCATGCCACATGTCTGTGGCATGATGCCCCAGTGCTAGACATCACTGTAAACTGCCACGCTGCAGACATTGTAGCGATATGACTGAAAAATTGTTAAAGCTACGTTAAAAAATCTAAATCACACATTCACACACTTATGGAAGGTGTATAAAATGTGTAATACAAATGAAAACAGAAATGGTTTTTGATTAACCTCATTGATACACCTGGTATCCAACCTACAGGTGAGCATACACTAAACTGGACCAGTGACTGCCAATGGAAAGGGAGATAACATGTAGATTGGCCTTTGCATGGACGCTAGATATTAGAATGTGTGTGTGTGTGTTCAGACATTGGTTTTAATTCAGGTATATGGTTCATTTAACAAATGCAGAACCTAACTGAACCACCTGTCACAAATTCTTGCTGTTTAGGGTAAATGAACCTTATACATCCTGCTGTTGAATTCAATAATAGATTATGATCTACCACATCAGGTGTTTCAGGTAAAACCTTTTTCTGGCCAAATTTCAAATAGTTCATCAGGAAAAATCACTGCAATAATCCATGGATACAATACACTGGGAAAAAAACACACAAAAAGCCCCAAAAGAAAACCATCCAGATTTATTGCTGCATACAATTGTGGATCAGGGCCTGCATTGTTAACCTTAAGTACGATGAACACCACAGACCCTACTAGATCTGATGGAACATCATGCAAAAATAGATCTGGTTCTTCACAGTTTACAGCTGGGTGTGCATTATACTCATAGAAATATAGTACTTAACTCAACCTTCAGAAACAGTAGTTTACTGAGATCTGTCATGTCATGGAACTGTAATCTGTTGTATGTAATCAAGGATCTTTGTCCAACACAACTGTTCCTTTATAGCAACATCTAATGATTGCAGTTATCTGGTCTGATCCACTCCACAACAGTTGGTTAAAAAAACCTGTTAAAACTTTTCTTATGTTCTATTATAGTCAATAAAAAAACATGAATATTTCACCTTGTCTAGCTCCTCCACAACTGTTAAGCTCTGCAATTTTATCAAGGAGTTGGTTAATTCATAGAAACTGACAGCTTAACTTGAATTCCACAATATCACAAAAATTTCTAGAGCTACAGTTATATACATGTTGCACAACTTCTAACAATTTTGAAAAAAAGTAGGTCATCCACCAAACAGTCAAATGATTTAGTATGATACTTATCTAATTCTGTTGAGTCATTAGTGTGTTAAGTCACTTAAATTTTATTCATCATTTTTAGAAATGGAGGACATATTTGTTACAATTGGCAGACCTTGATGCCAGGGCACTTTTTAAAATCAAATTTGTTTGAATTGTATTAAACTGTGCTGTGCAGAAAAACACTGCACTTAAAGGTATGTCCGTTTTTGTTAACAATGCGTATTTGCTGCTGGATCATAAGAATATTAAGGACTTACAAAGCTGAACGCTCTGCCAATATTTTGTTGAAATTGCCAGTGGTTTCTGTGAAGCTGAAAACAGCAAAGGCTGATAGGTGACAGATGAGAAATAAAGCATGCATGATGTAAAACCATACAATAAGTTCATTTGCCCAGGTAACCCCAAAAACTTTGACAGACGCAAACAAAATGCAAGGCCGGCAGCAGCCAGAATACTGTGCACCATGCATACTTGAATGCAATCAAAATTTCAATTATCCCTTGACTCTAAAGTTTCAATCCTAGTGGCCTACTTCTACCACGATGGATAAAAGTTGTCTTCTGTTTTCAAAACCTACACGAAAAAAATAACAATTGTTCAAGAACATTTTGTTTTCATTTAAAAAACACACTGCCTGAAAATACCTGGAACAATACCTAGAACAGTACCTAAAACAGATGTTGTTTTACTGTTATATTAATCTATTGTGGTACAGAACCTATTGGTGCATGTACCATGGTGTATTGCTAATGAATTGGTTTTTAAGGTATTTCTACAATTAGCATTCATTTGTTTCATTTAAATGTTCTAAATAAACCAAAGTGATTTCTGAAAGATGTGTCTACAGAAAAAATGGTTTAATTGAACATTATCCTCTTCTTGTCGCACAGCAATAACCCAAAATGTGAATATGGGACTTCAACATGTGTGACTGTGCCAAATTAAGGCACATACACTCATCTGGCTCATTACTTGCTGAAATTCTTCAAAGAAAGATGGAAAGTTGATTAATAACCTTGCCATGTGATGGAAATGTCATGTGGAGGTGAAGTTTGATGGTGGAACAACAAAGTGCTCAAATTCGCTAACATCATCACATCTTAGCTGCCACTTTGGCCAGCTGAGCAGACATAAACAAAACAGCTGTTTATTTCATGTAGCTCCAACTCATCCATGTGTAATGACATTTTCCAATCATCATTCACACCAAGAGATATAAAAGAAATTGATGTCATATGAAATTGGAAACTTAAACAATGCTTACCAAGTTGAAGTTTGATGATAATTTCATTAAACCTGTAGTACCCTTTGGGATCTCAAGAGATGATGCAAAGGTCACGTGACTGGTCAATCTTCAGAGCAGTCACTGGATATAAGATAAGACCCAGGGAGGGTGGTTGAGCATGTGATCTGTAAGGGTTCATTGAGGTTATCATCAAAATTAACTTGGTAAGCATCACTTAAGTTTCCGATTTCAATGAACCTTTTGTACCCTAAGGGACCCCACAAGATGTTTTGAGTGTATCCTGTGACAGTGGTATAATAGTTTAATCACTATGCATCATAAATCATGAGAATTTATGCCACAAATTCATCTGAACATGGTAAATGCATGTACTAAATTTAACAATGAGTTGGAGCTGATTCCAACAGGTTTGCACTGAACATCAAGTCTGATATGATAGGTTTCTGATAATATTTCAGGAAGGCTGAGTCTTTGCTCCAATCAGCTGTTTTGAATGTTGTAGCCACAGGTACTTTGTCCGAAAAAGCAGCACTAGTGAATGCCATTCATGTACAATTTAGTGTAAAATATTAGTACTGATGGTAGCATCTTGCATTATAATGGCTTGGAAAAAGTCCTGGAAACTAACAAAGAGTTTGGTTTCATTATTCATAATACATGTTGTCTGTCAAAATATCTACAAGAGTGACTGTACAAAGACATCTGTCTGGTGCTATGCTAATTTCATCAAAAAGATTATCTGCCCATGATTGCTCAAATAGCCTACTAAAATGACAACTCTTTTGTTATATACATGTCAATTCATAAGATGTAAGAAATTAAGGGTCTGCCCTCTTCAGCTAGAAGCAATTCCAGAAGCAAAACCACTGTGTATGATGGGATTTTGAAGAGAAGTTTATAAACCTGTGAAAGCAATTGTAAATATCTTGGCACAATATCAACATCCCATGTGACTACAATATCAACATCCCATGTGACTACATTATCAACATCCCATGTGACTACAATATCAACATCCCATGCGACTACATTATCAACATCCCATGTGACTACATTATCAACATCCCATGTGACTACATTATCAACATCCCATGTGACTACAATATCAACATCCCATGTGACTACATTATCAACATCTCGTGTGATAATTTATCAACATCCCATGTGACTACAGTATCAACATCCCATGTGACTACAATATCAATATCCCATGTGACTACATTCTATGTGACTGCATTCATGGGTAAGTAGTTAAACACTCACCTCCTGAAACATGCAAGCATAATCTGAGAAATGAGCTACTATAGAAGATATGTCTGTATCGATAGCACTATATTCTTAACAATTATAAAAGTTATAAAAGGCGGGAGATATATTTAATCCGGATTGGTTATGCTAAATAAGGGGCATGGTTCCCACACAAAATTTCTTGGTTTTAATATGCCCCATCGCAAAACAAAATGTACAAATGAGCAAAATGGATGGATCTGATATTGGTCATAAAAGCAGAGCAATCACTAGACATGTCTGATTTTGTAATTGTGTTGACTGTCTGCAAATGCAGCATAAAATATCAGAAACTATCAGAAGTTTGTTTTCCACAGTCTGCCTGATAACGGAAAACATTTCCATGCAAAGCTTTTTTAATGGATGCATTATGGTGAGGTCCTGTGGAAGAAACAGAATTTCAGATGTTCTGGGCAGGATGTTTGACTGATCTGACATAAACGACAGTAGTTTGGGGAACCATGGCCAACTACTCAAGATGGTGTTTCTGAACCCAATATGTCATACTGTTTTCATGTTTACTTTTTGTTTTAAACATAACCACCTGCTGGGAAGAGTTACAGTTCTTGCTGTCAAGGGTGGCCTTTAAAAGTCATAATTCAGGCATGTACACAAATATTCCCACACATTTCATCATTATTTTATGTAAGGGTGCAAATTTCTGTCGATCTATGAAGAGCACTTTAATTTGGGCAGGTGAACGATTAATTAGATTTATGGGGACAGGTGTGTGTTAAATTGCTATACTGCAAGGATTTTTAATGTCTGTGTCATGAGAGGAAGTGATTCTTAATTAAGCATTTGTTTATTTAACAGTCAGACAGACTGGAAGGAAAAGGTTAACTTCGATCTTTGTATTGAAAGTGTCAGAGTTGAGATTGTCCAGAATCAGTTATTTGGAAATCTAGAGGTCAGGCGGACCGCAATTTTGGCACCTAGTTATAAAAGGCGGGAGATATATTTAATCCGGATTGGTTATGCTAAATAAGGGGCATGGTTCCCACACAAAATTTCTTGGTTTTAATATGCTCCATCGCAAAAATTGAGTAAGTCTACGTTTTTCTGCAGGAGAAAAAAAAAATATAGGAGACTCCGAGTTTGAATTTAGAAGAAATTCTCTTGTAAAACAATTATCCAAGGGACCGGATGTCTGGAAAGTCGACGGACAATTCTGGTGGTAGAAGCAAGCAAAGCTTGAAAGCACAAGGCATTTACATCAATCTCATGTAATCCGTTGATACCAATATAACGATTTGCTTAGATTTATCTGCTTATATTTGCATGAATTTATTTGTTTAAATTCGTAGATCAATTTTCTTGATATGAGTACAACTGTGTTGAGTTCATTTATCTGAATCCAAACAATGATCTTCTTTATATAAGTTTGATAAACTGTTTGAATTTGTTGTCTTGATTGTTATAGGAATCAGGTATTCTAAGAATTTCATGCTGTACCTTAGATGATACGAGTCACGAGAATCCATGTGAATTCACCAACCTTAGATGATTTCATGTATGCTAAAGACCTGAATGTGTGTATTCGCTGGAAATAATGTAGTTAAGCACTGTAATGAATTTCATTCATTCATCTGTGTAATTGAGATGAGAATGGAACTGTTATGTCTCGTGTGATGTTAATGTGAGTCAGTGTTGAAACAGCCATTAGGAAGTACATTAATCTTATGAAACTAGGTTTGTTTATGGCCTGCCATGTCTGGCTTGACCAGATAGCCTTTGGTATCTGTTTGAATTCCAATAGGATGATATCTGACATAATGAGAGGGGAATAATGATCCATTCCCAGTAAGATATCTGACAGGAGATTTAGGTTGCTTCTCTGTTTATTTTGGAAGGGGAAATAGCTCCGATGATGTATCCATGTACCTACTTATCCAAGTATCTACATATCTACGTACTTACGTATCCACCTACCCACACAAAGTTCGAGGGCCGAAAGAGGCAAGACAATAGAGAGTTTGGAGAAGAAAAAAGTGGAAAGGACCAAGAAGAACAGCCACAGTGAAGTTGGACTGAACCAGAAATGAACAGGTTATGAAGTTGTACAAGGCAACAACTTCGATTGTTCACTTGATTCTATGATGAACCAATTCTATCATTTAAAACAGATCAGCTATTTATATAAGTATATTTGTGTTTGAAATTCGGTGAATGATTTATTTAAAAAAGAAGTGTATCTTCCTAATGTAATGTATTATCACAGTTGTTTATGTAATTGATTAAATTGTTGGCTTTCATGTACGGGGGCTCGTGTCATTCTGTTTTATACATCTGCTCAGATCTCTATTTATTCCACCTATAAGTTTCATACTTTATATTAATTTTAACTCGATCCGGGCAACAACACCGAGGGCAATCACCCTCTAGATAATGATAACCCAATAAAGTGGACACCTTGTAAGAAGGTACAATCTGCCATCCAACCCCACAATTTAGTAAAAGAATGCCAAAGCATTTAAAAAAACAGGCAATAGGTGAGTATATGTTTGTTTTTATGTATTTCCACTGAATATGTTTTGAAATATATATATATATATCAAATGGACAGAGATGATCTTTCAGTATAGGATTAAATGATCATGGTTTGGTATTTATTGATGTGTAAATTTTACCTAATCACTCACAAAAGTAAATAAAGTCCAAAGGACTTTATGTAAACTTTGTGAGTGATTAGGTAAAATTTACGCATCAATAAATACCCAACCATGATCATTTAACCCTTATAATTCTAATTTACTTCCTTTCTAACATCAGATCAGCAGATTTAATCACTTCACATCACATGATCTGGAAACAGGAAACCAAAAGTAGTCCACAGAATTTATCGATGTGTAAAAAATTCCAGTTCAGTATCACATGACCGTTTACATCCAATCAAATTGCAGAAAACGTGTTCAATTCATAACAATTGGAACTATCTAGGAATACAGTTCTAATGTAATACTGTCAGCTTTTAATTTCTGAAAGCAGAAAAGGTACCAGGTGTAATGAGGTTGGCATTATAAGAAAATGTCAATCTTGACTGCCAGTGCCTGTTGCTATTTCTGTGAGGTCAGCTTGTTACAGTCACAACTTTTCATCTATTGCACACTGGTTATTTATCTGATCAGAAATGACTATGTTTGTGCCATATGACTCTTGTGATATTACTCAAAACAAAGAGGGCAAAACTATCCCCGCTAACTGAAATGATTGCTCCATAACATACCCAATCTCGGGGTCATGAATCATATTGACACAAGACATATCCTTGCTAATCAAAATGACTGCGCTGCAGCCTCATGACACAAACTCAAATAACATGCTCAAGGGCATCATGAACCATATCAACAATATAGTTGCAGTGTTTCCAACAATACTAAAACCCTGTAACCTGCATTGTTGACCAAAGTTTCTTGCAAAAAATTCCATGTGCAATGGGAGTCTGGTTTTAGTTGTGCATGCAAGTGCATCACCCTTCATTAATAATGGGAATACGGTAGCAGTGCTGACCAGTGCCCTGAAACTTTGCTGCTGGAAGGAATCACTGTACACTTAGTGAAAATAATGAGAACGGTGCCAATCTAAATCCGATTGTCCTTGAAGTGCTCTGGGACACAATGAACTAATGGAAAAACTAAAAAAACATCATTAGTAGCTAAAGCCATAAACTGACCATCACTTCTGTACTGTCCAGTCACATGACCAACACATCCAGGATACAGACCATTTAATGAAACTTTGATTTCTTGTTCATTTTTGATTATGAGAGTGTGTATAGTACTGACTTAAAGTACAGTATTCAAAGGGTAAAAGTTCTGAAAACCTGGCTGCATTGCAAACACTTCCAGTGTGACTTCAGGAGCATTCCACACAAACAGTACTCACCTAAAATGAAGTGTTAAGTACTCCCCAGATGAGTACAATGTGGGAGGTAATAAATGACCACAGAGACCACCATTTCCACCTGCATCTGCCTGAAAAAGAAAAGAAAAGAAATTACAAAATAAATGTCCTTTTTAAAGTATGATGTTTGATTTACTGTGCACTAAGGCTCCATGTATGGACCATTTCTCTCAGCTTGTGACAGTCTCACAGTCAATGCCAAAAAGACTGTGGTGATGCACCAACCTATCTACATCAGGAAGTTCCTTATGTGTAAACAGTAAACGGCCAAATCCTTGTGGCAGTGGACAAGTTCACATATCTTTGCAGCACAATGTCACACGCAGTAAACATCGATGATAAAACCATCAAGAGAACTGCTTAAGTGGGACTTTGGCATACTACAGTGCTCCCCCTCTTGAACGGCCCCCCTGACCAACAGCCACCCACTTCTTACGGCCAGAATCCGTCGGCACCGACGAGTTTGTGTTCAAAAGTACCCCTCACGAAAGGCCACCCTGCTAACACGACCAGCGGCCTGCATATTAGTGCAAAAATATAAAATTTACCCCTCACAAGCAGCCACATTTTATTTTGTAATATGTATCCAGAACCAGTATTTTATTCATAATGTATGTTAAGTAATCCGATTTCTGTTTCCCGATGTCAGGTTTTCATTACTTAAAGAAGTGTTGACTAAAGTTCATGAACCACTAAGGTTAATATTAAATCATTTACGCCTCACGTAAGAAGCCACATTTATTCCATAAAGCCAAGAAAGACTCAAATTTTAATCCATACAAAAAAGTAAGTACACGTAATCCAATTAGCCTTACTGCTATGTTATCATGAGATGTTCGGTTTAGTCACTCTGATAATTGTTAAGATTACAATTATTAAACAGTAGTAACAGCTGAGAAGTGGCGGTATTGATGTACAATACACAAGTCAGCAGGAAAATGGTCTGATAGCCTTTATAGCTTCCCTTAGTAAGATGTTGAGCTTGTTCACTTTCATAATTAGTGGCTATTATTACTGACAATAATTGTCAAGTTTACAAATCCTAACGGCCGCAAGGTGCTATTGTTCAGGTCAAATCTGTGTACATATCGAAGCCGTTTTGGCTTCTTTCACTTAGTGTAAATAAATGTAAACACAATAGGGTACCAGACTGCGACTAATAAATCACAAGACAAGATCGCTACTTTTAAAAACACATGGCATTTTGTTTAAATGCAGAAAAATTGTTTTATCAGTCTTGTAGTTCGCAACATAGATGATTACAACCGGACGTAATTGTCAAGATCATAGCAGGATCAGCATAGGCTAAAAATAGATTTTGTGCAGACATACACACAGAGAAATTAACCTTGAACAAAACAGGGTACCAGACAAACACCGAAAAATCACCTGACAACACATTTATCACTTCCTTTACGAAGAAGGCATTTCGTCTGCTCTACAAAAGTTTCGTCTGCATAATTAAATCGCATACAGTTAGCAACATTCAAATAAATCATTACCAAACATTAACATGTCATCACGTAAACAGAGACGATTATTTTAGAAAAAAGTTGGTTATTCTTCTGGACGACATTGGGTGAGTTGGGGAGGGGGGACTTGCCGAACAATTTTAGGTAGACAAGACTCGAATAAAACAATTTTATGTTGAAAAGACTCGAATAAACAACATCGTAACCGATAAGGAGGTTATTCAGCAGCGGTGGGAAAATGGAGCAAATGGGAAGAGAATTATGTATGTACCAAGATTTAAATGACGTTTTTGAATGCTTTTGCAATGTGCATGACAACAACACCCGCTCACATATCACGCTTACGCCAAGAATAAGAATTATTAATGCATATTCAGTTGAAATAAGTCTATTATTATAACAAGAAGAACCTTTTAATAATTAATTTTACTTTTAAACGAAGATATTAAATGAAGATATTAAATGCTTTGAAGAATGTAGCTTTCTTACTATGTACATTACATACACTTCTCAGAAAAAATTTAGTCCCCCTCTGGAAAGGCCACCCGTCTTATAAGGCCACTTTTCCGGTGCAGAAAGGGTGGCCATATAAGAGGGGGACCACTGTATGTGCAAATGTGTATGAGCACAGAGGGATCAGTCTACAAACAAATCTTAAGGTCTACAAAGCTATTGCACTGCCAACCCTGCTGTTATGTATGCAAAACCTGGAAAGATGCCATGCCAAGAAGCTTACTCATTTTCACATGGGCTGCCTGAGCAATGTGTGTGTGTGATTTGGTCTTTTAATGTAACTTAAAAAAAAATTTCAGTCATATCACTACGGTGTCTGCAGTGTGGTAGTTAATACTGATGTCTAGCACTGAGGCATCATGCCAGACATGTAGCATCATGTCCCACTCAGTCACACTATACTGACACCAGGCGAACCAGTCCTAACACTATCCTCTTAACGCTGAGTGCCAAGCGAGGCAGCTGCAAGTACAGTTTTTATAAGTATTTGGTACAACTCTGCCAAGGTTCAAATCCATGGCCTCCCACATCCGAGATGGATGCTCTAACCACTTAGACCACCGGAGCAGTCTGGCTGCCTGAAGAAACTGATGTGGATAAAATGGCAGGACGAGGCCCCAGACACTGAGATTTCACACAAGCAGACATTCCAAGCATCAACAATTTATAATTGCGACAGGCAGCCATATCAACAGGATGTCAGAAAATGAACTACCACGTAATTGTTTCTACTGCATGCATAAAGATGGAAAGCAATCTCAAGGTGCTCTGAGGAAATGCTTCAAAGATTCCCTCAAATCATCCCTGAAACACTTCAGCATTGACCCTGGATCTTGGGAAGATCATGCATAGCATCATTCCACTTGCCGGAGTCTCATCCATACTGAAGCTACTGACTTTGAATGGAGGAGAATTGCAGAGGCAATGCAAGCTGTTGAAATCTCAAAAATGCAGTATGGCCTCTTTTGTTAGAGCAAACCCAAGAAGCATCTTCTGTCAAAAGTGTCTCAGACAGTTCAAAGCACAAATTGGCTTGATCAGCCACTCACAGAAACCAAACCAGTTAATGATCTCATGGTCAACTTCAAACTCAATGGACAAACAACAAACAAACAAAGAGTCCACCCATTAAATTTCAGCAAGAGGGTTTTTTTAAAACAAAAATTTCCTGCCATTAAACAGCTTGCAAAAACTATATTCTTTCTCTGATTTAAAGAAAAAAATCCATTATATTAGTTGAAAAACAAAAAATTTTATGTAGAAGAAGAAAAATGATCCCAACTCAAAAGAAATTCCCAGACACCACCCCATCCCCTGTAAAAACAACCAGGGAATTTCCTGTGGTAGTTTCATGGGCCTTTCTTT
Organism: Megalonaias nervosa; assembly: GCA_016617855.1. Classification (NCBI taxonomy): domain Eukaryota; kingdom Metazoa; phylum Mollusca; class Bivalvia; order Unionida; family Unionidae; genus Megalonaias; species Megalonaias nervosa. Next base: position 580 of record JAECUM010015079.1, on the reverse strand, counting down.
TAGGACAAAAATTCTATCCAATGAAAATAAAATCACAGTGAGTAAATTGACAAGTCCCTCGATCATAATTATGTTCCACTGGGTGAAAAAAAACACCCAGGAAAACACAGTAAGCCGTTTATTCTTTTGAAACCAGCTTGCAGCTAAATTGGATCTAAGATTAGCATCGTTTCCATTTAGTACCAACTAGACATCATAAGAAGTCTTCTGGCAAAAATCACATGTCAATACAACCATCCATTCATGGTGCCAATATTTAATTTTGCATCAGCACCATTTCCATTTAGGACTATCTAAATATCATAAAAAGTCTTTTGGTGAAAATCCTTTGCTGATATGGCCTTTCATTCTGGAGGAGAAACAGTTGGAAGATTTTCAAGATTTCAGGTCAGTATCATTTTAATTTAGGAGACCGCTCCAGTGGCCTAGTGGTTAGAGCATCCACATTGGATGCAAGAGGTCGTGGGTTCGATCCCTGGCCAAGTCATACCAAAGACTTACAAAAATGGTACTAACAGCTGCCTCGCTTGGCGCTCAGCATTAGGAGGTTAGTGTTAGGACTGGTCAGCCTGGTGTCAGG
>JAECUM010015078.1:0-34055 GCA_016617855.1 Megalonaias nervosa | reverse complement strand
TACATCTTTGATGTATTGTACAATATTAGATGATTGAATTATCAGTATATCTTTGATGTAAAGTGCAATATTAGACGATTGAATTATCGGTACATCTTTGAGGTATTGTACAATATTAGATGATTGAATTATCAGAACATCTTTGATGTATTGTACAATATTAGATGATTGAAATATCAGAACATCTTTGATGTATTGTACAATATTAGATGATTGAATTATCAGAACATCTTTGATGTATTGTACAATATTAGATGATTAAATTATCAGGACATCTTTGATGTAAAGTGCAATATTAGATGATTGAATTATAAGCACATCTTTGATGTATTGTACAATATTAGATGATTAAATTATCAGCACATCTTTGATGTAAAGTACAATATTAGATGATTGAATTATCAGTACATCTTTGATGTAAAGTACAATATTAGATGATTGAATTATCAGAACATCTTTGATGTAAAGTACAATATTAGATGATTGATTTATCAGAACATCTTTGATGTAAAGTACAATGATTGAATTATCAGGACATCTTTGATGTATTGTACAATATTAGATGATTGAATTATCAGCACTGTTATGTGTAGGCTCATACAATAATAACAGGAGAAAAGATTGAAGTTAACAAGCTTTGTATATTTTAACAAAATAATTTATTTCCCTAGAAAACAATGTAACATTTGGAAAATAGGACTTACGGTTTGTGAATATAATCCAAAATTTAAACCTAAGAATGAAAAATACAAGTCCTATCACTAAATAGTTCTATTAGGATCCAGGTTCGAATCTCGACGACGTTCCAATATGGAAGGCGATGATGTCAGATGTGGTCCTTGTACAAATATCAACAATTCCTCAACTGAATCACAGTTATGGTTCCGAATAATTCCAGAATAAATTTCAACTGAATTTCTTTCTCCGAGAATTTATAAAACAGTATACTGTTTTGGTTTTCTAGAGAATAAATTATTAAATTCCAAAAACAAATGAACTTCAAAAGCAATCTTGTTTCAACAATAAAAACCTATCCAGCCTTCAAGGTTTCAGAAATACAACTCACTGATGAGTGCTCATAAAGGGTATTATATCCACCCAAATTATCATCCCGTTCTCGCGAGATAGATTATGTGGTCTCTTAACACTTGAACAACGCAATAAGAAAAAAGTAATTTGTCACGTAGGAAGAACCCCTATCTACTCTCACTCTGAAATAAATTTAAAAAACAAAACATTGTTTATTCAGAATAGACGAAATGACCTTGGCAATAGCCAATCATTTTTGTGTAGCACTTACACTACTGCGGACAAAGGTGAACTAAAAATATTACTCATGTAACACCTTTATGACTTAGATAAACAGAATTACTGAAAGAAAATATAGAATCCCATGAAAATAATCATTACAATAAAATGTAATGAAACAAAAATAAAATTAAAAGAATTTTAAAACTAACACGCAAACAATTTAATTACATATACGTAACAGTACATCTTTGATGTATTGTACAATATTAGATGATTGAATTATCAGTACATCTTTGATGTAAAGTACAATGATTGAATTATCAGCACATCTTTGATGTATTGTACAATATTAGATGTTTGAATTATCAGTACATCTTTGATGTAAATTACAATATTAGACGATTGAATTATCAGCACATCTTTGATGTATTGTACAATGTTAGATGAATAAATTATCAGTACATCTTTGATGTAAAGTACAATGATTGAATTATCAGCCCATCTTTGGTGTAAATTACAGTATTAGATGATTGAATTATCAGCACATCTTTGATGTATTGTACAATGTTAGATGATTGAATTATCAGCACATCTTTGATGAATTGTACAATATTAGATGATTGAATTATCAGCACATCTTTGATGTAAAGTGCAATGTTAGATGACTGAATTATCAGTACATCTTTGATGTATTGTACAATATTAGATGATTTAATTATCAGGACATCTTTGATATATTGTACAATAATTGATAATTGAATTATCAGGACATCTTTAATGTAAAGTACAATATTAGATGATTGAATTATCAATACATCTTTGATGTATTGTACAATATTAGATGATTGAATTATCAGTACATCTTTGATGTAAAGTACAATATTAGATGATTGAATTATCAGCACATCTTTGACGAATTTTACAATATTAGATGATTGAATTATCAGTACATCTTTGATGTATTGTAGAATAGTAGATGATTGAATTATCAGTACATCTTTGATGTAAAGTACAATATTAGATGATTGAATTATCAGTACATTTGTGACATAAAGTACAATGTTAGACGATTGAATTATCAGCACATTTTTGATGTATTGTACAATGTTAGATGATTGAATTATCAGCACATCTTTGATGTAAAGTATAATATTAGATGATTGAATTATTGTACATCTTTGATGTATTGTACAATAATAGATGATTGAATTATCAGTACATCTGTGACATAAAGTACAATGTTAGACGATTGAATTATCAGCACATCTTTGATGTATTGTACAATATTAGATGATTAAATTATCAGGACATCTTTGATGTATTGTACAATATTAGATGATTGAATTATTGTACATCTTTGATGTATTGTACAATATTAGATGATTAAATTATCAGTACATCTTTGATGTAAATTACAATATTAGATGATTGAATTATGAGCATGTCTTTGATGTGAAGTACAATATTAGATGATTGAATTATCAGCACATCTTTGATGTATTGTACAATATTAGATGATTAAATTATCAGTACATCTTTGATGTAAAGTACAATATTAGATGATTGAATTTTCAGCACATCTTTGATGTAAAGTGCAATGTTAGATGATTGAATTATCAGCACATCTTTGATGTATTGTACAATATTAGATGATTGAATTATCAGCACATCTTTGATGAATTGTACAATATTAGACAATTGAATTATAAGCACATCTTTGATGACCTTAGTGTTTTGCAAGTACACCAAAGTCCCATCTCTCTGTGACCTCTGTGACTTAAGTTTTGTAGCAAATACACCAAAGTCCCCTTTCTTTATGACCTAAGTTGTGTATCAAATACACCATTGTCCCTTTTCTTTATGACCCAAGTATTGTAGCAAGTACACCAAAGTCCCTTCTCTTTATGACATAGTTTTGTAGCAAGTACACCAAAATCCCTTCTCTTTATGACCTAGGTTTTGTAGCAAATACATCAAAGCCCCATTTCTTTATGACCTAGTTTTGTAGCAAGTACACAAAAGTCCCTTTTCTTTATGACCTAAGTGTTGTAGCAAGTACATGAAAGTCCCTTCTCTTCATGACCTAAGTATTTTAGCAAGTACACCAAAGTCCCTTTTCTTTATGACCTAGTTTTGTAGCAAGTACACAAAAGTCCCTTTTCTTTATGATCTAAGTGTTGTAGCAAGTACACGAAAGTCCCTTCTCTTCATGACCTAAGTACTGTAACAAGTACATCAAAGTCCCGTTTCTTTATGACCTAAGTATTGTCGCAAGTACACCAAAGTCCCTTCTCTTTATGACCTAAGTATTGTAGCAAGCACACCAAAGTCCCTTCTCTTTATGACATACTTTGTTCAGTTTGTCCAGCTTTCTAATGTATTAGTACAGACTTGAAATTTAGGTTAGGAATGATTGTCAATTATGCATGTCTCAGTCCATCCAACTGTACATCTGCCTACACCCCAAGTTAAAGTCAGTATTGATGGGTTTTTTTTACATTAAGGTCAGTGTTAATATTTCACATTAATGTGGAAGTTGTTGAAATTAAAGTTGGTGTTAAAGTTGTTTACATAAGGGTCAATGTTAAAGTTGTGTACATTAAGGTCTGTGTTAAAATTCCTTACATTAAGCTCACTGTTAAAGTTGTGTACATTAAGGTCAGTGTTAAAGTTGTTTACATTACAGTCTGTGCTAAAGTTGCTTACATTAAGGTCAATGATAAAGTTGTGTATATTAAGTGAGTATTGAAGTTGTTTATATTAAAGTCAATGCTAAAGTTGTTTGCATATGGTCAATGTTAAAGTTGTTTATGTTAAAGTCAATGTTAAAGTTGTTTGCATTAAGATCAATGTTAAAGTTGTTTGCATATGGTCAGTGTTAAAGTTGTTTGCATATGGTCAATGTTAAAGTTGTTTATCTTAAAGTCAGTGTTAAAGTTGTTTGCATTAAAGTCAATGTTAAAGTTGTTTGCTTTAAAGTCAGTGTTAAAGTTGTTTGCTTTAAAGTCAGTGTTAAAGTTGTTTGCATTAAAGTCAGTGTTAAAGTTGTTTGCATTAAAGTCAATGTTAAAGTTGTTTTCTTTAAAGTCAGTGTTAAAGTTGTTTGCATTAAACTCAATGTTAAAGTTGTTTGCATTAAACTCAATGTTAAAGTTGTTTGCATTAAACTCAATGTTAAAGTTATTTGAATATGGTCAATGTTAAAGTTGTTTGCATTAAAGTCAGTGTTAAAGTTGTTTGCATTAAAGTCAGTGTTATAGGTGTTTGCATATGGTCAGTGTTAAAGTTGTTTACATTAAAGTCGGTGTTAAAGGTGTTTGCATGTGGTCAGTATTAAAGTTGTTTGCATTAAAGTCAGTGTTAAAGTTGTTTGCATTAAAGTCAGTGTTAAAGTTGTTTGCATTAAACTCAATGTTAAAGTTATTTGAATATGGTCAGTGTTAAAGTTGTTTGCATTAAAGTCAGTGTTAAAGTTGTTTGCATTAAAGTCAGTGTTATAGGTGTTTGCATATGGTCAGTGGTAAAATTGTTTACATTAAAGTCGGTGTTAAAGGTGTTTGCATGTGGTCAGTATTAAAGTTGTTTGCATTAAAGTCAGTGTTAAAGTTGATTGCATATGGACAGTGTTAAAGTTGTTTGTATTAAAGTCAGTGTTAAAGTTGTTTGCATATGGTCATTGTTAAAGTTGTTTATCTTAAAGTCAGTGTTAAAGTTGTTTGCATTAAAGTCAATGTTAGGGGGCCTCGAATGGCCTAGTGGTCTAAAGCGCTCTCCGTTACGGATCACTGCCATCTCACCTCTGTCTGCGTGGGTTCGAGTCTAGGATTTGGCGAATGTGGATATGTGAGAAAGCTTGCCAGTAGCTTCTCGTGGGTCGGTGGTTCTTTCCGGGGATTTCCCGGTTTCTTCCTCCACCATTAATACTGGCCGCCATGTATAGCCTACCATGTGCTGAAAAGTGGCGTTAAGCCCCACAACAACAACAACAACAACAAAGTCAATGTTAAAGTTGTTTGCATTAAAGTCAATGTTAAAGTGGTTTGCATTAAAGTCAGTGTTAAAGTTGTTTGCATTAAAATCAGTGTTGCTGTTTGCATATGGTCAGTGTCAAAGTTGTTTGTATTAAACTCAGTGTTAAACTTCTTTGCATTAAAGTCAATGTTAAAGTTGTTTGCATGTGGTCAGTATTAAAGTTTTTTGCATTAAAGTCATTGTTAAAGTTGTTTATATTAAAGTCAGTGTTAAAGTTGTTTGCATATGATCAGTGTTAACGTTGTTTGTATTAAAGTCAGTGTTAAAGTTGTTTGCATATGGTCAATGTTAAAGTTGTTTGCCTTAAAGTCAATGTTAAAGTTGCTTGCATTAAAGTCAGTGTTGCTGTTTGCAATGTGATCAGTGTCAGAGTTGTTTGCATTAAAGTCAATGTTGAAGTTGTTTGCATGTGGTCAGTATTAAAGTGTTGTTTGCATTGACGTCAGTGTTAAAGTTGTTTGCATGTGGTCAATATTAAAGTTTTTTGCATTAAAGTCAGTGTTAAAGTTGTTTGCATATGGCCAATGTTAAAGTTGTTTGCATTAAGGTCACTGTTAAAGTTGTTTGCATTAAAGTCAGTGTTGCTGTTTGCATATGGTCAGTGTCAAAGTTGTTTGCATTAAAGTCAGTGTTGAAGTTGTTTGCATTAAAGTCAGTGTTATAGTTGTTTGCTTATGGTCAGTGTTAAAGTTGTTTGCACTAAAGTCAGTGTTGAAGTTGTTTGCATTAAAGTCAGTGTTATAGTTCTTTGCTTATGGTCAGTGTTAAAGTTGTTTGCATTAAAGTCAGTGTTAAAGTTGTTTGCATGTGGTCAATATTAAAATTGTTTGTATTAAAGTCAGTGTTAAGTTGTTTGCATATTGTCAGTGTTAAAGTTGTTTGCATTAAAGTCAGTGTTAAAGTTGTCTGCATTAAAGTCAGTGTTAAAGTTGTTTGCATTAAAGTCAATGTTAAAGTTGTTTGCATTAAAGTCAGTGTTAAAGTTGTCTGCATTAAAGTCAGTGTTAAAGTTGTTTGCATTAAAGTCAGTGTTAAAGTTGTCTGCATTAAAGTCAGTGTTAAAGTTCTCTGCATTAAAGTCAGTGTTAAAGTTGTTTGCATTAAAGTCAGTGTTAAAGTTGTCTGCGTTAAAGTCAGTGTTAAAGTTCTCTGCATTAAAGTCAGTGTTAAAGTTGTTTGAATTAAAGTCAGTGTTAAAGTTCTCTGCATTAAAGTCAGTGTTAAAGTTGTTTGCATTAAAGTCAGTGTTAAATTTGTTTGAATTAAAGTCAGTGTTAAAGTTCTCTGCATTAAAGTCAGTGTTAAAGTTGTTTGCATTAAAGTCAGTGTTAAAGTTGTCTGCATTAAAGTCAATGTTAAAGTTCTCTGCATTAAGGTCAGTGTTAAAGTTGTTTGCATTAAAGTCAGTGTTAAAGTTGTCTGCGTTAAAGTCAGTGTTAAAGTTCTCTGCATTAAAGTCAGTGTTAAAGTTGTTTGAATTAAAGTCAGTGTTAAAGTTCTCTGCATTAAAGTCAGTGTTAAAGTTGTTTGCATTAAAGTCAGTGTTAAAGTTGTTTGAATTAAAGTCAGTGTTAAAGTTCTCTGCATTAAAGTCAGTGTTAAAGTTGTTTGCATTAAAGTCAGTGTTAAAGTTGTCTGCATTAAAGTCAATGTTAAAGTTCTCTGCATTAAGGTCAGTGTTAAAGTTGTTTGCATTAAAGTCAGTGTTAAAGTTGTCTGCATTAAAGTCAGTGTTAAAGTTCTCTGCATTAAGGTCAGTGTTAAAGTTGTTTGCATTAAAGTCAGTGTTAAAGTTGTTTGCATTAAATTCAATGTTAAAGTTATTTGCATATGGTCAATGTTAATGTTGTTTGCATTAAAGTCAGTGTTCAAGTTGTTTGCATTAAAGTCAGTGTTGCTGTTTGCATACGGTCAATGTCAAAGATGTTTGCATTAAAGTCAGTGTTATAGGTGTTTGCATATGGTCAGTGTTAAAGTTGTTTGCATTAAAGTTAATGTGACAGTTGTTTGGATGTGGTCAGTATTAAAGTTGTTTGCATTAAAGTCAGTGTTAAAGTTCTTTGCATATGGACAGTGTTAAAGTTGTTTGCATTAAAGTCAGTGTTAAAGTTGTTTGCATATGATCAGTGTTAACATTGTTTGTATTAAAGTCAGTGTTAAAGTTGTTTGCATATGGTCAATGTTGAAGTTGTTTGCATTATAGTCAATGTTAAAGTTGTTTGCATGAAAGTCAGTGTAGGTTGTTTGCATATGGTCAGTGTCAAAGTTGTTTGCATTAAAGTCAGTGTTGAAGTTGTTTGCATTAAAGTCAGTGTTGAAGTTGTTTGCATTAAAGTCAGTGTTAAAGTTGTTTGGAGATGGTCAGTGTTAAAGTTGTTTGCATTAAAGTCAGTGTTAAAGTTGTGTGCATTAAAGTCAGTGTTAAAGTTGTTTGCACATGGTCAGTGTAAAGTTGTTTGCATTAAAGTCAATGTTAAAGTTGTTTGCCTGTGGTCAGTATTAAAACTGTTTGCATTAAAGTCAGTGTTCAAGTTGTTTGCATATGGTAATTGTTAAAGTTGTTTGCAGTAAAGTCAGTGTTAAAGTTGTTTGCATATGACCAATGTTAAAGTTGTTTGTATTAAAGTCAGTGTTAAAGTTGTTTGCATATGACCAATGTTAAAGTTGTTTGTATTAAAGTCAGTGTTAAAGTTGTTTGCATATGATCAATGTTAAACTTGTTTGCATTAAAATCAATGTTAAAGTTGTTTGCATTAAAGTCAGTGTTGCTGTTTGCATATGGTCAGTGTCAAAGTTGTTTGCATTAAAGTCAGTGTTAAAGTTGTTTGCATTAAAGTCAGTGTTATAGTCGTTTGCATATGGTCAGTGTTAAAGTTGTTTGCATTAAAGTCAGTGTTGCTGTTTTCATAAGGTCAGTGTCAAAGTTGTTTGCATTAAAGTCAGTGTTAAAGTTGTTTGCATTAAAGTCAGTGTTATAGGTGTTTGCATATGGTCAGTGTTAAAGTTGTTTGCATTAAAGTCAATGTTAAAGTTGTTTTCATGTGGTCAGTATTAAAGTTGTTTGCATTAAAGTCAGTGTTAAAGTTGTTTGCATATGGACAGTGTTAAGGTTTTTTGTATTAAAGTCGTTGTTAAAGTTGTTTGCATATGATCAGTGTTAACGTTGTTTGTATTAAAGTCAGTGTTAAAGGTTTTTGCATATGGCGAGTGTTAAAGTTGTTTGCATTAAGATCATTGTTAAAGTTGTTTGCATTAAAGTCAATGTTAAAGTTGCTTGCATTAATGTCAGGGTAAGTTGTTTGGATATGGTCAGTGTCAAAGTTGTTTGCATTAAAGTTAGTGTTGAAGTTGTTTGCATTAAACTCAGTGTTAAAGTTTTTTGCATATGGTGAGTGTTACAGTTGTTTGCATTAAAGTCAGTGCTATAGTTGTTTACATATGGTCAGTGTTAAAGGTGTTTGCATAAAAGTCAGTGTTAAAGTTGTTTGCATTAAAGTCAGTGTTAAAGTTGTTTGCATAAAAGTCAGTGTTAAATTTGTTTGCCTTTGGTCAGTGTTGAAGTTGTTTGCATTAAAGTCCGTGTTAAAGTTGTTTGCATTAAAGTCCGTGTTAAAGTTGTTTGCATATGATCATTGTTAAAGTCGTTTATCTTAAAGTCAATGTTCAAGTTGTTTGCATTGAAGTCAGTGTTAAAGTTGTTTGCATTTAAGTCAGTATTAATGTTCTTTGCATTAAGTTCAGTTAAAATTATTTGCTTATTGTCAGTGATAAAGTTGTTTGCATTAAAGTCAGTGTTAAAGTTGTCTGCATTAAAGTCAGTTTCAAAATTCTCTGCATTAAGGTCAGTGTTATAGTTGTTTGCATTAAGGTCAGTGTTAAAGTTGTTTGCATTAAATTCAATGTTAAAGTCATTTACATATGGTCAATGTTAATGTAGTTTGCATTAAATTCAGTGTTAAAGTTGTTTGCATTAAAGTCAGTGTTAAAGTTCTCTGCCTTAAGGTCAGTGTTATAGTTGTTTGCATTAAGGTCAGTGTTAAAGTTATCTGCATTAAGGTCATTGTTATAGCTGTTTGCATTAAGGTCAGTGTTAAAGTTGTTTGCATTAAATTCAATGTTAAAGTTATTTGCATATGGTCAATGTTAATGTTGTTTGCATTAAAGTCAGTGTTAAAGTTGTTTGCATTAAAGTCAGTGTTGCTGTTTGCATATGGTCAGTGTCAAAGATGTTTGCATTAAAGTCAGTGTTATAGGTGTTTGCATATGGTCAGTGTTAAAGTTGTTTGTATTAAAGGTAATGTGAAAGTTGTTTGGATGTGGTCAGTATTAAAGTTGTTTGCATTAAAGTCAGTGTTAATGTTGTTTGCATTAAAGTCAGTGTTAAAGTTGCTTGCATTAAAGTCAGTGTTAAAGTTGTTTACATTAAAGTCAATGTTAAAGTTGTTTGCATTAAAGTCAGTGTAGGTTGTTTGCATATGGTCAGTGTTAAAGTTGTTTGCATTAAAGTCAATGTTAAAGTTGTTTGTATTAAAGTCAGTGTTAAAGTTGTTTGCATTAAAGTCAGTGTTAAAGTTGTTTGCATATGGACAGTATTAAAGTTGTTTGTATTAAAGTCAGTGTTAAAGTTGTTTGCATATAAACAGTATTAAAGTTGTTTGTATTAAAGTCAGTGTTAAAGTTGTTTGCATATGGACAGTGTTAAAGTTGTTTGTATTAAAATCAGTGTTAAAGTTGATTGCATAAGGTCAATGTTGAAGTTGTTTGCATTAAAGTCAATGTTAAAGTTGTTTGCATGTTTGCATATGGTCAGTGTCAAAGTTGTTTGCATTAAAGTCAGTGTTATAGGTGTTTGCATTAAAGTCAGTGTTAAAGTTGTTTGCAGATGGTCAGTGTTAAAGGTGTTTGCATTAAGGTCAGTGTTAAAGTTGTTTGCATGAAAGTCAGTGTTAAAGTTGTTTGGACATAGTGTTAAAGTTGTTTGCATTAAAGTCAGTGTTAAAGTTATTTGCATGTGGTCAGTATTAAAGTTGTTTGCATAAAGTCAGTGTTAAGGTTGTTTGCATATGGTCAGTGTTAAAGTTGTTTGTATTAAAGTCAGTGTTAAATTTGTTTGCATATGATCAATGTTAAAGTTGTTTGCATTAAAATGAATGTTAAAGTTGTTTGCATAAAAGTCAGTGTTGAAGTTATTTGCATTAAAGTCAGTGTTAAAGTTGTTTGCAGATGGTCAGTGTTAAAGTTGTTTGCATTAAAATCAGTGTTAAAGTTGTTTGCATATGGTCAGTGTTAAAGGTGTTTGCATTAAGGTCAATGTTAAAGTTGTTTGCGTTAAAGTCAGTGTTAAAGTTGTTTGTACATGGTCAGTGTTAAAGTTGTTTGCAGTTAAGTCAGTGTTAAAGTTGTTTGCATTTGGCCAATGTTAAAGTTGTTTGTATTAAAGGTAGTATTAAAGTTATTTGCATATGATCAATGTTAAAGTTGTTTGCATTAAAATCAATGTTAAAGTTGTTTACATTAAAGTCAGTGTTGCTGTTTGCATATGGTCAGTGTCAAAGTTGTATGCATTAAAGTCAATGTTGAAGCTGTTTGCATTAAAGTCAGTGTTATAGTTGTGTGCATATGGTCAGTGTTAAAGTTGTTTGTATTAAAGTCAGTGTTAAAGTTGTTTGCATAAAAGTCGTATTAAAGTTGTTTGCCTATGGCAACAGTGTTAAGGTTGTTTGCATTAAGTCAGTGTTAAAGTTTTTTGGATTAAAGTCAGTGTTAAGGTTGTTTGCATATGGTCAGTGTTTAAGTTGTTTGCATTAAGTCAGTGTTAAAGTTTTTTGGATTAAAGTCAGTGTTAAGGTTGTTTGCATTTAAGTCAGTATTAAAGTTGTTTGCATTTAAGTCAGTATTAAAGTTGTTTGCATTAAGGGCAGTTAAAATTATTTGCATTTTGTCAGTGTTAAAGTTGTTTGCATTAAAGTCAGTGTTGCTGTTTGCCTATGGTCAGTGTTACAGTTGTTTGTATTAAAGGCAGTGTTTAAGTTGTTTGCATTGAAGTCAATATTAAAGTTGTTGTTTGCATTAAAGTCAATGTTAAAGTTGTTTGCATATGGTCTGTGTTAAAGTTGTTTGCATTAAGGTCAGTGTTAAAGTTGTTTGCATATGGTTAGTATTAAAGTTGTTTGGATTAAGATCAATGTTAAGGTTGTTTGCATATTATCAGTGTTAAAGTTGTTTGCATTAAGGTCAGTGTTAAAGTTGTTTGCATTAAAGTCAGTGTTAAAGTTGTTTGCATCAAGGTCAGTGTTAAAGTTGTTTGCATTTAAATCAGTGTTAAAGTTTGTTTCCATTAAAGTCAGTGTTAAAGTTGTTTGCATTAGGTCAGTATTAAAGTTGTTTGCATTAAAGGCAATGTTAAAGTTGTTTGCATTAAAGTCAGTGTTGCTGTTTGCATATGGTCAGTGTTCAAGTTGTTTGCATTAAAGTCATGTTAAAGTTGTTTGCATTAAAGTGAATGTTAAAGTTGTTTGCATTAAAGTCATGTCAAAATTGTTTGCATATGGTCAGTGTTAAAGTTGTTTGCATTAAGGTCAGTGTTTATGTTGTCTGCTTTAAAGGCAGTGTTAAAGTTGTTTGCATTAAAGTCAATATTAAAGTTGTTTGCATTAAAGTCAGTGTTAAAGTTGTTTGCATCAAGGTCAGTGTTAAAGTTGTTTGCATTTAAATCAGTGTTAAAGTTGTTTGCATTAAAGTCAGTGTTAAAGTTGTTTGCATTAAGGTCAGTGTTAAAGTTGTTTGCATTAAGGTCGGTGTTAAAGTTGTTTGCATTAAGGTCAGTGTTAAAGTTGTTTGCATTAAAGTCAGTGTTAAAGTTGTTTGCATTAAAGGCAATGTTAAAGTTGTTTGTATTAAAGTCAGTGTTAAAGTTGTTTGCGTTAAAGTCAGTGTTGCTGTTTGCATATGGTCAGTGTTCAAGTTGTTGCATTAAAGTCAATGTTAAAGTTGTTTGCATTAAAGTCAGTGTCAGAATTGTTTGCATATGGTCAGTGTTAATGTTGTCTGCTTTAAAGTCAGTGTTAAAGTTGTTTGCATTAAAGTCAATGTTAAAGTTGTCTGCATTAAGGTCAGTGTTAAAGTTGTTTGCATCAAAGTAAATGTTAAAGTTGTTTGCGTTAAAGTCATTGTTAAGGTTGTTTATGTAAAGTCCAATTTAAAAGTTGTGCAAATTAAAATCACTGTTAAAGTTTTTTGCATTAAGGTCAATGTTATATTTTTCTGCTTTTGCAATAAATTTTGGTATTTATTTTTATTTTAGGAGTTTTGTATTTTATGATTTATTTGTACTTTAGAATTTATTTGTGTTTGGTGTTTGTTTGTTTTCTAGGATTCATTTGTGTTAAAGGATTTATTTATCATTTAGGAATTAATTGTGTTTTAGGATATTTTATTCTTGGATTTATTTATGTTTTGGGATATTTTAGTCATGGATTTATTTATGTTTTGGGAGTTTGTCTGTTTTAGGATTTATTTGTTTCATCAGAGAGATTATCTAAAACCGAATGTTCATAAGATAAAAATCTTAGAGTAGTTTCCTATTAACACAGTTCTAGTCCATATAATTAGTCTATTACACTATTCTAGTCCATATTATTGGTCTCTATTACACAGTTCTAGTCCATATTATTAGTCCATATTACACAGTTCTAATACATATTATTAGTCCATATTACACAGTTCTAATATTATTAGTCCGTATTACAGTTCTAATACATATTATTAGTCCATATTACACAGTTCCGGTCCATATTAATAGTCCTTATTACAGTTCTAGTACTTATCATTCATCCCTATTTACACAGGTTTACTGCACATTATTCATCCCTATTACACAGTTCTAATCAATATTATTAGCCCATATTGCACAGTTTTTTATAGTCCATATTATTAGTCCCTATTATACAGTTTTAGTCCATATGATTGGACTATATTGCACAGTTTTAATCCACATTATTATGTTATGAGTCTATGCTCTTAAAATAAATAACAGAAAAGAGTGAAAGACAACAAGCTTTGTATAATTTAACAAATAATTTATTTCCCTATAATGCAAAGTGAAAATAAGAAAAAAAGAACCTATGGTATTGCGAATTAAATCCCAAAATAATCAAAGAATTAGATCAGATGCAAGTCTTGGTAATTTAAAGTCCTGAATAAAATTCAGTAAAAGTCCAGAAAATATCTCAAAACTGAAGGCAATGACATGTCTGTTATAGCCTATGGAGTGCTGATGTGTCAACAGTCTTTTGTTGAATGACAGTAATGACATTCCAGGTTTAAATATATTATAAATTCTAGTGAATATCTTATCCAAGAATTTGTATCAGAGCACTTTTGTATTTCCAGAGAAAATAATCACTTGAATTCAATAATTTGAAGAAAACAAAATTCAGCCCAAACTGGTCACAACATGATACAACTTAAAAGTGCTAGATGTTAAAGCATGAATGATCAAATTCTCACAATCACAAGATTTTTTAATTCTCTACTTGACCTCAGGTCACAATTAGCATTTTCTAAAAAAACAAAAAACTAATGGAATATAACCTTCTAGAATGATTTAATGAGCCTTGTTTATTTACAACACAATAACCTGTAAAATTCACTTAGGAAACTCCAAAAACCCTATCCAAATAATCATATTTACTCCTTCTTGTTTACCTGAATAATAATCCTGATTTTAAGCTCATACACATAGAGAATAAATTAAATTTTTTTTAAAAAGTCAATCAGGTCAAGCTAAAATGAACTCAGTTTTGGACAAGGTCAAGTTCAGTATACAATGTTACATTACAATAGCATGTAAAAAAATTTAAAACTAGCAAACAAACTATTAAATTAAATGTACATAATTAGTCCTTAATACAGTTTTAGTCCATCTTTATTACACAGTTCTAATCCATGTTGTGTCCCTATTACACAACTCTAGTCCATATTATTAGCTCCTATTACACAATTGACCTATCGCCACTTGTCAATCACTCTGGATCAATTAACCAATCAGCGAGCATAAATTAGACACACCTCCAGGCATTGCTTAAGTCCACCATTTTCTTCTGACAAGCTGCTTGTAGCAATAATGAATTGATTATGATAAGTATTTACAAATTTTGCAATGATTTGTTGATTTCTCAATCCACAACGGTGAAAAGAAGTCTTGTAATTCTGACAGTCAATATCCAGATCATCTAAATGGAGGAATTAGATGTATTCCTTTCCCGAAACATAGGCAAAACTTCGATGGATAACGACTTGTCATGTGTACGATCAGCTGAATAAAGACACAATTGATGACAATTACAACGTGTTTGTTTGCATAAAAGTATGTCCCGTTGATAGCTTGAAAAAAAACAAAAAGAAATTGAAATTGAAAAATATATATGTAAAAATTAACTTTTCAAGAATATAGGTGGAGAACCCCCTAACTTTTGGGCTTTGATATATATTATTTATTCTTGTATAGGAAGCACTGAACCCAAGGCTGCATTATTTTGAAGACTGAAAATTTACACTTTAATGTTGGCTTGTCCCAAAATTAATGATTTATCGGCTCGATCTTTCAGACACTAGACTGACGCTTTACTTTCTCATTGGGTTGAAGGAGGGATGGGGATACAAAAATGTAATTAGTAATAAAGAAATACAAAATAAAGGTTTCAGATAATTGTTTTACAATATATTAAGCATGCATTTACATGTTTACATCAACAGACATCATTGATCAAAATTCCATCTGACGAACATAGCAGACCTTAAAATTATTGTGTACAACAGTATACTTCTAAACAGTAATTATTTACAATTTTGTTATTAATTTTTAATTTATATACTTCCAAGGCAGCATAAACATAAGTCAGATAAAATTAACAAGGATAAGATTATATGCTAAATATATCAGCATCTTTTGGAGCAAGTTTCCTTTCATATGAATAAGTTCTTAAACAGCTTTACAATTGATTGTTATTATTTACTGAAATAAAACACTTAGGTTATTAATGTACGAACTTGAACTACATATATAAATATTGTCTACTGCAGTATAATTAATGCAACTTTGTAATTTTATATTTTTAAGAATAATACAAATCACATTAAATAAACATATCACTTAAACTAAAACATATTTCTTTGCCAAATACTGCATGTTTGTCAGAGGTTAGGTCACGTGATTTGGTAGGCGGAGCGATCTATCGTCTCGCGTAAGGTTAGTTCTAGTCCATATTATGAGTCCCTATTACAGAATTCTTATCCATATTATTAGTCTCTGTTACACAGTTCTGGTCCATATAATAAGTCCCTACTAGACAGTTCTAGTCATATTATTAGTCCCTGTTACAAAGTTCTGGTCCACATTAATATTCTGTATTACACAGGTCTAGTCCATATTATTAGTCTGTATTACACAGTTCTAGTCCATATTATCAGTTCATATTGCACAGTGTTAGCCCATATTTATAGTCCCTATTAGGCAGAATAAAATATGGGTTTCCTGCTGCACTGGTTCTAAAGTTAGGGTAGGTAGGTTTTTTTTTCTTCATCATTATGTATATTATAATGATTAGTATATATAATGTACTAAGCACTTCAAGTACTGGGTTAAACTGGCTCAGTTAGATGCACAAATCAGTTTCAAGAACTGAACTTTGTTTACTTCTAATTTTTTTTATGCTGGGGGAAAAAAGCATTAGGGTAGACAACAAAAAACAGGGACAGTCAGCTGACCAGAAATAAATATTTTCTTTTGCCTACACCACTCTATTGATCTCTATTACACCATTCTGGTCCATATTATGTTAGTATTACATAGTTCTAGCCCATATTGTTGGTCCATATTACAGAGTTCTAGTCCATATTATTGGTCCCTATTACACAGCTCTAGTCCATATTATTGGTCCCTATTACACAGTTTTAGTCCATATTATTGGTCCCTATTACACAGTTTTAGTCCATATTATTGGTCCCTATTATACAGTTGTAGTCCATATTGTTGGTCCCTATTACACAGTTCTAGTCCATATTATTGGTCCCTATTACACAGCTCTAGTCCATATTATTGATCCCTATTACAGCATTAGTCCATATTATTGGTCCCTATTATACAGTTCTAGTCCACATTGTTGGTCCCTATTACACAGTTCTAGTTCATATTATTGGTCTCTATTAAACAGCTCTAGTCCATATTATTGGTCCCTATTACACAGCTCTAGTCCATATTATTGGTCCCTGTTACACAGCTCTAGTTCATATTGGTCCCTATTACACAGCTGTAGTACATATTATTGGTCACTGTTACACAGCTCTAGTTCATATTGGTCCCTATTACACAGGTCCAGTCCATAGTATTGGTTCCTATTGCACAGTTCATGTAATTATTATTAGTCCTTCATCATAGATATTGACACAAAATGTAAAAGTATTTCTATCAACAATACTTCTTGTATCACTAGATTTTATTTGGCAGGCTTTTGCAATATTTTGTGTTATGGGCATTAATAATACTCAATACTAGGTGTTCTTTTCAGGCATTTGCAATATTTTGTGGCATGGGAATTAATAATACTCAAATGTACGAGATGACGGTTCGGGCCAGTGCAAAACAGAGGGTTGCGTTGGAAATCCTGTCTTACCACACATGTGCCCCAGGGGAGGAGGCACAAAAATTGAAGGTAGGCATTTTTGAAATAAAATGTTGTTTTTCATACTAATAGCTAAAGGCCATTGCTTGAAAACATTTAAAGGAAACTGATCTAGCAAGATATGTGTCCAGTCCTGTACAAATTTTATTTGTCTCACCCATTTCATGTTGGAATCTATTTGAAAGTTGCAGTCATTCAACCAGACAAGCATTTGGAAAAATGATCTTGCTCTCAAAACATTTGCTTTTAAATGCAAGCAGATCAGTTAAATTGTTACAGCCTGGGTACATGTAAATACAAACAGATCAACAGAATTAAGGCCTGACTGCTTGTTAATACAAGCAGATCAGTAAAAATCTGAAGGCCTGACTGCTTGTTAATACAAGCAGATCAGTAAAAATCTTAAGGCCTGGCTACTTGTAAATACAAGCAGATCAGTAAAAATCTTAAGGCCTGGCTACTTGTAAATACAAGCAGATCAGTAAAAATCTTAAGGCCTGGCTACTTGTAAATACAAGAAGATCAGTAAAAATCTTAAGGCCTGGCTACTTGTAAATACAAGCAGATCAATAAAAATCTTAAGGCATAGTTTCTGGTAATTATAAGCAGCTCAATAGAATTGTTAAGGCCTTGTGACACTTGTGATTACAGGCAGATCAGTAGAATTATTAAGGCCTAACTACTGGTAAATACAAGCAGATCAGTACAAAAATTTAAGGCCTGGTTTGGTGTACTTTAAAATATTTTTACATAAAACTTTGGCTTAAGCACAAAGTTCAAACTATTAACACTCTGTAATTTTTATTTAAAGAAAAATTAGATTTTTAGAACTTTGACTTCAAATTTTTAACACCCTGTAGTTTTGATTGAAATGAAATCAGACTTCTGTTATGTATATTTAATTTTTGTTTTATTTGTTGACTTTTCTTAATGATTGTATGTTATGTATATCTGTATTTTGTACTTGTCCATGCCAAAAATCAAGTTCATGTTGTACCTTACCAGCAACATTTATTTTGTAATACGTAACTAATATTTCTCTATGAGTGTGGATTAAATATTAAGATCATTATCAATGGAGGTAAACATGTTTTTTGGCCCAGATCTACGACATCAGATTTCTACTTGGAAATTCTTAAATTTGTTCGCAACTTTGAATGTTTTATGGAGGAGATTGAGCTATATCCTGGCTCTATTATAGTGTCTTGCCTTTTTATATGATGTTGTTTACTTGAAAATTACTCATTCTTGCCTTAACATTTGAAGCAGAGTTCAGATTTTCATGTGGATGTAGTTATTTATTCAAATTAATATTCACTCGAATTAGAAAGTGCTCAATAATTTTCATAGACAGAAACATTAATTTGGAATTATAGTGAATTCAGATAAGAACAATTTGGATTTTTTTTATAGGATTGTGATACACTTAAAAACTGTTAACACATCATCACAGTCCAGGCTATTGGCATATTAGCACACTCAAGACTACAGACACATCAGCATGTTTCATATTAGAATTTATTTGGAATAACAATTGAATTCAATTGGAACTTAATATATTTGGACTTTTGATAGAACTTTTAGGACTATTTAGGATTTAATTCACAATACTGTAAGTTCTTTTTAAATTTTCACTTTGTATTCTATGGAAATAAATTATTTGTTGAAATTTACAAAGCTTATTGGTTTTTGCTGTTTTCTGCTACTTAGTTCAAAACCACTGAGACATAACACTTTTAGAAGTTTGAATTTCAATTTTTAACACTGTAATTTTTTTTAAATGAAATCAGATTTTCAGAACTTTGTGTTCAAATTGTTAACACTGTTTAATTTTGATTGAATTGAAAACAGACGTTTAGAAATTTTATGGTCTTCTTACCTAGGAGGCTAAATTTCTATAACATAGATTTCCCCAATACACATCTGATTTATGGCTTTGAGTGTGACATTGAGTTACTCATTCAAAAAGTTTGGATAACCCAGGACCAGCTTTAATTGGTCTGCAGGACCAGCTATATTTGGTCTGAAAGACCAGCTTTATTTAGTCTGCAGGACTAGTTTTTATTCTGCAGGACTAGCTTTATTTATTTTGCAGGACTAGTTTATTTAGTCTGCAAGACCAGCTTTATTTAGTCTGCAGGACCAGCTTTATTTAGTCTGCAGGACCAGCTTTATTTATTCTGCAGGACCAGCTTTATTTAGTCTGCAGGATTAGGTTTACTAATACTGCAGGCATTTATTATGAAATAAAGTTGTGTTCAGTGTTTTTTTATGCCAGTTTCTGAATTCAGTCCAGTAAAATTGTCACAGTGTGTAGTATTTGTTTTTCTAAATTTCGTGTGAATATTTGTCCTTAAGTCTTGAGTCATTTCATTTGGTTAGAAAGTATTGGAAAGGATGTCACTGCTATGTATATTTCATTTAATTGTTTGTCTCTTAGTTTTAATTTTTTTTATTTCATTACATGTTATTGTAATGTAACATTGTTTGCTGGACTTGACCTTGTCCAAAATTTAGTTCATTTCTGCCTGACCTTATTAACTTCTTTTTTAATTTTTTTATTTAATTTATGTAAACAACTAATAATAGCTTCATTATTCTCTATGTGTATGAGCTTATTAACCGAATTATTATTCAGGTAAACATGTTGATTTGGGTCAGGGTTTTGGAGATTCCAAAGTGAATTTTATTGGCTATTATGTTGTAAGTAAACAAGGCTCATTAGATCATTCTAGAAGGTTATTTTCCATCAGGTAATGGTTGTTTTTAGAAAATGCTAATTTGTGACCTGGAATCAAGCAGAGAACTATGTTATCTTGTGACCATGAGGATTTACCAGTCATGATTTAACATCTAGCACTTTAAGTTGTATTATGTTGTGACCAGTTTGGGCTGAATTTTTTTTCTCATCAAATTATTGAATTCAAGTGATTATTTTCTCTGGAAACGCAAAAGTGAATTCAAACCTGGAATTTTTATGTGATTGAATAAGAGACTGTTGACACATCAGTACAGTGCAGGCCATAACAGACATGTCATTGCCTTCAATTTTGGGTCTCTTTGGGACTTGAACTGAATTTTATTCAGGACTTTTTATTACTAGGACTTGTGTCTTTAATTCTTGGATTATTTTTGGATTTAATTCGCAATACTGTAAGTTCTTCTTTTCATTTTTCATTTTGTATTCTTGGGAAATAAATTATTTGTTTAATTTTACAAAGCTTGTTGTCTTCACTCTTTTCTGTTACTTATTTTAAGAGCATAGACTAATAACAGTCACTAAAATATGGTAAAATCTTTGCTTTACTTACATTCACAGACACTGAAAGTATAGCATTTTATTATCAATCACCTCCATCCTATACATGCACAACTTAGTTTTAAGTACAAGCAAGGTGCAAATAAGTACATGACTAACAATGATTGACCTAGTCTGAGAACCAAACGTCATGACTAACAATAATTGACCTCTGACAACCATACTTCATGACTAACAATGATTGACCTACTCTGAGAACCAAACTTCATGACTAACAATAATTGACCTAATCTGAGAACCAAACTTCATGACTAACAATAATTGACCTCTGAGAATCAAACTTCATGACTAACAATAATTGACCTAGTCTGAGAACCAAACTTCATGGCTAACAATAATTGACCTCTGAGAACCAGACTTCATGACTAACAATAATTGACCTAGTCTGAGAACCAAACTTCATGACTAACAATAACTGACCCCTGAGAAGCCAAACTTAATGACTAACAATGATTGACCTAGTCTGAGAACCAAACTTTATGACTAACAATAATTGACCTCTGAGAACAAAACTTCATGACTAACAATGATTTACCTCTGAGAACCAAACTGTGTGACTTTGTCTGAGAACCAAAGTTCATGACTAACAATGATTGACCATGTGTAATAGGTATAGGAAGGCCTCAAACAAACTACATGACTAATAATTTATTGGAATGCCTCAAACAAACTACATGACTAATAATTTATTAGAAGGCCTCAAACAAACTACATGACTAATAATGTTTTAGAAGGCCTCAAACAAACTACATGACTAATAATGTGTTAGAAGGCCTCAAACAAACTACATGACTAATAATGTTTTAGAAGGCCTCAAACAAACTACATGACTAATAATGTTTTAGAAGGCCACAAACTACATGACTAATAATTTATTGGAAGGCCTCAAACAAACTACATGACTAATAATTTATTGGAAGGCCTCAAACAAACTACATGACTAATAATGTTTTAGAAGGCCTCAAACTACATGACTAATAATTTATTGGAAGGCCTCAAACAAACTACATGACTAATAATTTATTGGAATACCACAAACAAAACTTCATGACTAATAACAATTGACCTAGAAAATGAGATACTGGATGTTCTCAAAGAATGTCAATAAAAGTATGCTTCTTTATTTTTCTTTTTATAAAATTTGCTAACAGTTAATTGCCTAATGTATGAACCAATGTATCAAATCATGTAGAAGTTTTGCTTATATAAGTAAATATGGTCAGTGTATAGAATTCTAAGGCAATAAACGTAGCATCAGTTGTTAGTATATTGGTTCTGATATAGTCATGAATAAAAATTAGTCATGATAATTCTTTAATCTGCAGAATGCATTGGTTCCCAGTACACAGCACTACCGGTTGCTGGATTGTGGATTTTCTGACTTCAGGCTTGATGATGATGACACATTGAAGGCCACCATACGCATGTTTATGGATCTAGAACTTCTTGACAAGTTTCGCATTGACTATGAGGTAATTAAACATTCCACCCACTCCTCAATCAGGACTATATGAATTTCTGATGCTAGTGGCAGGGATTTATTGTAATCCTGACATCCATCCATCTGTTCATCTGTCCATCCTTCCGTCTGGCTTTTGATATTATTAGAGCAACTACTGCTGCAATTTTTCATGAATTGTCATGAAACTTGGGTAAATATTGTAGACATCACATGAAAATATGCATATCAACAAATCACATTGCCTGTGCAATTTTTGTTAAAGTTAATGCCCTGTTTGTCTTCAAGCTTACCTATGAGACAACCTCACTAGTGCAAATAGTTGTGCACTTTTTGATGGATTACTATGAAACTTTGTAAATATTATGGCTACCATGTAGAGATGCACATAATAAAAATTACATTGCTAATGCAAGTTTTGTTATTACTCTCTTTGTCTTGCAGCTTAGTGCAGCAATTGACATGATCTCTTTAGCACAACTAATCCCACAGTTTGGGTAAATTTCCATCGCAATCTATTTAGCACATTACTAATCTTACAGTTTGGGTAAATTTCCATCACAATCTCATAAGCACAACTAATCCTGCAGTTTGGAGTAAACTTTCATGAAACAATACAAATATTATGGGCATCATCTGAAGATGTGCATATTTTCAAATCACTGTTCCTGCATATTTTCAAATCACTGTATTTTCAAATCACTGTGTTCCTGCTTACTTTCAAATCACTGTCTTCCTGCATAGTTTCAAATCACTGTTCCTGCATATTTTCAAATCATTGTTCCCACATATTTTCAAATTATTGTTCCTGCATATTTTCAAATCAATGTGCCTGCATATTTTCAAATCATTGTTCCCACATATTTTAAAATCATTGTTCCTGCATATTTTCAAATCACTGTGTTCCTGCATATTTTCAAATCACTGTGTTCCTGCATATTTTCAAATCACTGTGTTCCTGCATATTTTCAAATCACTGTGTTCCTACATATTTTCGAATCATTGTTCCTGCATATTTTCAAATCACTGTGTTCTGCATATCTTCAAATCACTGTATTTTTAAATCACTGTGTTCCTGCATATTTTCAGATCACTGTGTTCCTGCATAGTTTCAAATAATTGTTCCTGCATATTTTCAAATTACTGTGTTCTGCATATCTTCAGACCACTGTATTTGTAAATCACTGTATTCCTGCATATTTTCAAATCAGTGTTCCTGCATATTTTCAAATCACTGTGTTCATGTATAGTTTCAGATCATTGTTCCTGCATATTTTCAAATCACTGTGTTCTGCATATCTTCAGACCACTGTATTTTTAAATCACTGTGTTCCTGCATATTTTTATAACAATTATTGCCCATTATACAGCCCTTTGTTTGTGGCAGTTTGATGCAGTGATCGACAGAAGCTTAGGAATGTAACTAATCTGAATGTTACAGTGAATTGCCAGGAAATAATGTAGACTGTCATACACAATTTTCATGAATTTTATGGTTGCTTACAGCCATGGAATTAAAGACTGAATGAAAAAAAGATCCACACATGATGCAGAATATCCCTCCTCCCTTGTTTTCTTATTGATACAGTCCTAAAGACCTTGTTTTCTTATTGGTACAGTCCTAAAGATCTTGTTTTTTTATTGGTACAATCCTAAAGACCTTGTTTTCTTATTGATATGGTCCTAGAAACTCTTTCTTATTGATACGGTCATAAAGAACTTGTTTTCTTATTGATACAATCCTGTACCTTGTTTTCTTATTGATACAATCCTGAAGACCTAGTTTTCTTATTGATACAGACCTAAAGAACTTGTTTTCTTATTGGTACAATCCTAAAGAACTTGTTTTGTTGATGATACAGTCCTAAAGACCTTGTTTTCTTATGATACAATCCTAAAGACCTTGTTTTCTTATTGATACAGTCCTAAAGACCTTGTTTTCTTATTGGTACAATCCTAAAGACCTTGTTTTCGTATTGATACAGACCTAAAGACCTTGTTTTCTTATTGCTACAATCCTAAAGACCTTGTGTTTTTATTGCTAAAATCCTAAAGACCTTGTTTTCTTATTGATACAGTCCTAAAGACCTTGTTTTCTTATTGATACAATCCTGTACCTTGTTTTCTTATTGATACAGTTCTAAAGACCTTGTTTTCATATTGATACAGTCCTAAAGAACTTGTTTTCTTACCGATGCAACTGTGAAGACCTTGTTTTCTTATTGATACAGTCCTGTACCTTGTTTTCTTATTGGTACAATCCTAAAGATCTTGTTTTCTTATTGATACAGTCCTAAAGACCTTGTTTTCTTATTGATACAATCCTAAATACCTTGTTTTCTTATTGATATAATCATGTACCATGTTTTCTTATTGATACAGTCCTAAAGACCTTGTTTTCTTATTGATACAGTACTGAAGATATTGTTTTCATACTGATACAATCCTAAAGACCTTGTTTTCTTACCAATACAGTTCTAAAGACCTTGTTTTCTTATTGATACAGTACTGAAGATATTGTTTTCATTCTGATACAATCCTAAAGACCTTGTTTTCTTATTGATACAATACTGAAGACCATGTTTTCTTGTTGATACAGTGCTAAAGAACTTGTTTTCTTTTTGATACAATCTTAAAGACCTTGTTTTCTCACCAATACAGTCCTAAAGACCTTGTTTTCTTATTGATACAGTCCTAAAGACCTTGTTTTCTCACCAATACAGTCCTAAAGACATTGTTTTCTTATTCATACAACCCTAAAGACCTTGTTTTCTTATTGATACGGACCTAAAGAACTTGTTGTCTTACCAATATAATCCTGAAGACCTTGTTTTCTTATTGATACAGTTCTAAAGACCCAATGAAAAAAATGACATGCAATGTAGAATATCCCCCTATATTAATGTTTTCTTGAGGCAGTCCTTGCAATTAACAATGCCCATCCATTAGATAATTCGAATTCATGACTGATACAATGTTATCTTTTACATGTTTTTGTTTATTTCAACTCAGGAAAAAAAATTTTGTAAAGAAGTTTATATTGTTTTAATTCACATATATGTGTGCAGTATATTGTAGTACTTATGCTGATTACAGTTGGGGACATGTTTGATTAACACAGGAAATGAAAATAACACTGAGCAACAGGCAGTTGGTTACATGTTTGATTAACATATCAAATGATGACATTATCCACATAACATGAGCTTTCAAATCTACTGATCTGATGCAGCTTTATGGACAGTAATTTAAGTAACTTGGATATTGTTCACTTTGGTAAAAATAAAGTGTTAGGAAATGATAATGGCAGGTGTTTGATTTGTACTGGGGGTCAAGTTATATTAATCAATGAAGCCACCACCATTTGTTGTCAGCATATTTTTGTTCTCTTGTATTCTTTATTTTGGGTATTCATAGAGATTTGGGGAGGGTGCTATAGAATATCCCTCAAAATCTGGCAATGCATTTATAATATTGCCATTCTGGCAGTAGATTTATGTTATCACCAGTCTGGCACTATGTTTATACTATTACCATTCTGGCATTACATTTATTCTATTGCCAATTTGGCAATACATTTATGTTATTACCAAGCTGGCAATACATTTATTTTATCACAAGGAAGAATTTTCATTAGACATATTATAGATGTTTACCCTGGGATAATACATATTTATTCTGATGTGGAGGTCAAAGGTCAATGTATCAGTGATTATTTTTTATTAAGAAACTGATTGAAATGTGTTTCAATATGGATTAAATGTTGTACTAGATGCACCATTGTATATAGATGATCCATGGGTAATACAGAGTTAAGGTCAAATGTCATGGTCATGGTTGACTAGTCATCTAGTTTTTTAGGGTCAGCATGTGAGAGTTGTATGATGGGGAGAGCTATCCAGTATAGCACATATTAGCTGCACTTAGATGCATTGAGATCATCATCCCTATTTGGTTACTTGTCACTAAGGCCACATTGAAAGTGTTGTGGGACAGACAGTATATTTATTCCTTTCTTTTGGTTATGATGTTTATTTTTGGAAGCAGAGTGGATCCATTCTGTATAAAATATGGGTGTCCAGAGTGGATCCATTCTATATAAAATATGGGTGTCCAGAGTGGATCCATTCTATATAAAATATGGGTATCCAGAGTGGATCCATTCTATATAAAATATGGGTATCCAGAGTGGATCCATTCTATATAAAATATGGGTATCCAAAGTAGATCATTCTATATAAAATATGGGTAGTAGGTGATAGAGGTGCTGAAAAAAATCATTTATGAAAAAAATATGAATTAAGTTTGTTAAAATTTAAAGTCTTGAGATAACATCCAGTAAAATGTAATTTAAGACTCAAAGATGATCACAGTTATAAAAATTGAACAATACATGAATATTGGATTGGTTGTTATCATTTTTGCACATTTCAGAATAGCCAGCAAGTTGTCAATGAAAATAACAAGTTTTCTTAGTGGATATGATATACCTAACAACAGACTGACTTGCAATACTTAATCAAAACCTGTCAGTAAGGTATTGTAAATGTTTATTTATTATTGGCAGATTCACTTGGGTTGTCAGTTCAGCTTGTTTTTTTTTTCCCTGAAGACTGATTGCAGTGACAATTAAGATGTGAATCAGACATAATTAACCTGCAAACAGCTGTCAGGCACATCCAAACAGCTGTCAGGCACATCCTCCAAACAGCTGTCAGGCACATCCAAACAGCTGTCAGGCACATCCACTAGCAAGATTGATTTAAGATTATCTCAGTTATTGATTGGAAAAGCTTCACTAGCACAAGGTATTGAAAGATGATTTTCATAACAGTCCAGACTCCTTCAAGCTGAACATTACATAGCATGACAAGTTATAGAAAGATGATTTCCATAACAGTGTGGTTCCTTTGATCTGACAATTACAGGACACGACAGGAGACAGCGAGATGATTTTCATAGCAGTGTGGTTCCTTAAAATTAATTAGGGACAGGACATGACACAACAGAACTGATTCTTGGTATCTAATTGCTTTCAGTACATTCTAATTATGATTTGCTTTCTGAGTGGCTTGCAGATCTTCCATTAAAGTTTTGTATATGCTGCCTGTATGGTCTAATGCAACAGGAGACTGACTATAATGTGTCTTTGAGGTAGGTTGGATGTAAATCATTTTTAGATTGTATAGAACAGAGTTTTTGTATGTCCTTATATAGAAGTCTTCAGCTTGATTTGACATTTTCTGAAATCAATGTAACTACATTAATTTATGACTCACAACCATTATTAGGTTGATGTTATGAATCTGATTAAGTATATCACTCTACCATTTTTAGGTCACAGTATCCAGTATTTTATGTTTGAGTGACTTCATTTATGTTTCACATCCTTTCATGGTCATTACACATCTTGGAAACTTCTGAGGTCAAGGGGTGAAATTTAGCATTATACATCCCTTTCAATTGAATCATATTTCAATAATGTTGACCTATATTTCAGTAATGTTGACCTATATTTCAATAATGTTGACCTATATTCATTTCTGAGTAGCTAAGTGAGACGACATGAATTATGTCATATTTGTCTTAGTGCAGTCACATGTCTATGTGACCTATATTTCACTAATGATGACCTATATTTCATTTTTGAATAACTAAATGAGTAGACATTTATTATGTCATATCTCTTATATGCAGTCATAGATCCATGTGACCTATATTTCACATTTAAGAGACTTAATAATTATACATTTTTAAAAATGCCATATCTATATTGCAAGTATATTATGAGTTCATTTGGCACATTTCTTGCTTAAGTTATAGATATTTTAATTAAATGGTCCAAACCATTGTTTTGACACAAGTTTTGCCCTCATAAAATTCATTGAAAATCATCAATTGTCATCGCTTACTTTCTATTTCCTTACTTAATTGGAATCTATAAAGGTAAATATTTCAAAACACGACAGTTTTTATTCTTGGTAAAAAAAATACTCAGTCTGTCAGTAAATGCCATTTTAGCAATAAACATTATCAATACATAATAAGCAACAGTTTGTAAACACTGTATTAATAATAACAATTGTCAATAGATAATAATCAACTGTAAGTTAAAACTGTATTAATGATAACAATTGTCAATAGATAATAATCAACTGTAAGTAAACACTGTATTAATGATAACAATTGTCAGTAGATAATAATCAACTGTCAGTAAATTAATACTGTATTAATGATAAAAATTGTCAATATGTAATAATTAAATGTCAGTAAAAACTGTATTAACCATAACAATTATCAATACATATTAAGCAACCACTAGTAAATACTGTATTAATGATAACAATTGTCAATAGATAATAATCAACTGTCAGTAAAAACTGGATTAACCATAACAATTATAAATACCTATTAAGCAACTGTCAGTAAATACTGTATTAATGATAACAGTGATCAGTATGTGACTGTCAGTAAACATCATATTAATCATAGCAATTATCAATATGCAACAAGCAACTGTCAGTAAACACCATATCATGTGTTTATATTAGACCACAATCACTATTCAATCAATATGCAACTGTCAGTAAACACCATATCATGTGTTTATATAAGACCACAATCACTATGCAATCAATATGCAACTGTCAGTAAAGACAGTATTAATCATAACAATTTTCAACATGTAGTAAGCAGAAATTGCTATGAAGATGATGATGTATGCTTTTCTCTTGGCTTTAAGATTTATCACTTGCTGTAAGCTTTTGACAATAGACCACAAATCACTTGCTGTAAGCTATTGACCGTAGATTACAAATCACTTGCTGTAAGCTTTTGACAATAGACCACAAATCACTTGCTGTAAGCTATTGACCGTAGATTACAAATCACTTGTTGTAAGCTGTTGACAATAGACCACAAATCACTTGCTGTAAGCTGTTGGCAGTAGACGACAAATCACCTGCTCTAAGCAGTTGACAGTAATCTACAATTGACAATTTACTACAAATCACTTGCTGTAAGCTGTTGACAGTAAACTACAAATCACTTGCTGTGAGCTGTTGACAGTAGTCAACAAATCACTTGCAGTAAGCTGTTGATAGTAGTCAACAAATCACTTGCTGTAAGCTGTTGACAGTAGTCAACAAATCACTTCTGTAAGCTGTTGACAATAGGCCAGAAATAACTTGCTGTAAGCTGTTGACAATAGGCCAGAAATAACTTGAAGTAATGTATTGTCAAAGCCTGCATATGATCTTGATGATTTTTATTATCCTACATTTGTGTGTTGGATATTATGATACCCTCCATCTGTCTGTCTGACTTGTATACGAATTTTGACTATGACATATTATCCCTATATTTATTATTGGGGGGGGGTAATTTGATACTGTCCATTTACTTGTCAGACCTGTATATGAATTTTCATTATGATTTATTATCCCTACATTATTTTTTTTGGAGGTTATTTTTTTTGAAGGTATTGTGATATTGTTCATGTGTATGTCCGTACATCTATCCATTACCACATCACCTAAATTGCTGGATTGAAATTTATAACATTTATAGCTGTGCTGCCCTTTGGGAAACCATTAAGTAAGAGGAGTGCCATGTTTGGCTCCCACCTCATGGTTCTTTGGAATTATGACAAAGGTCACATATGGAAAAATTTCAATTACAATGACATTTGCAAACATTTTTCAACTAAACTTTGTATGTAGTGGAATTTGCTTTACAACCCCTGGATTACTCTTTGGGAGAAGGGGAGAGGCACATTTACAATAAAAACATGGGTAGACATGTACAGTTAAAAAATGGGTGGGGGACATATACAGTAAAAACTTGGAGGAGGACCTATACCATAAAAACAACAGAATACGCAGCAAATATTTTCTCTCTGATTGTTGATTAAATATTGAGGTCATTATAAATGGTAAACATCTGTATTGTCTTGATTATTAACTGGAATTAAAAACTTCTCAATAATATTCTTGGAATGGAACATTAATTGGAATTATATTGAATTCAGACAGGGATATTTTGGATTATATTATTGTTGATACATCAAAAGACTTAGCACATCATCACACTCCAGGCCATTGGCACATTAGAATGTTCAAGATTACAGGCACATCAATGTATTTATATTGGAACGTATTTGGAATACCACTGGAATTCAATTGGAACTCCATACATTTGGACTTTTATGACTATTTGGGATTTAATTCTTAATATTGTAAGTTCTTTTGAAATTTTCAGTTTGTATTCTAGGGAAATAAATTATTTGTTGAATTTTTACAAAAGTTGTTGTTTTTGCTCTTTTATTTATTAGTTTAAGACTATAGAATCAAAGCTGGGAACATATACAATAAAACATAGGGACATGTACAATAAAAACATGGGGACGTGTACAATAAAAACATAGGGGGACATATGCTAATATATATATGGCAGATAAAGAATGCAAAAGAACAAAATTAAGACAGCTCATATAAAGAATGAAAAAGAAAAAACTAAGAAAGCTCAAATAAATAATGCAAAAGAAAAAAATTAAGAAAGCTCAAATAAAGAATGCAAAAGAAAAAAACCCAAGAAAGCTCAGATAAAGAATGCAAAAGAACAAAATTAAAAACCCCAAGTAAAGAATTCAAAAGAACAGAACTAAAATCCCCAAATAAAGAATGCAAAAGAACAAAACTAAAATCAATGAAGTGTGAGTTTCAATACTCTGAGGTAATTAGTGTATATTCACACTGTTTCATTAGTAATTGTCCTTTAAGCAATAGTTTACAGTCAAGTATAAAATAACTTCATGCAAGTTTTTACAAATAGCCATCTCATCAAAATATTATATCCAGGATGGAAATATAATATCTGGGATGGAAAATTTTGTAGATGGTGCAAACCTGTCATTGTTGACCTACTAATACCATCAACTGGGGTCAGTTGTTCTAGCTGTTCCTACTTTGTTAGCACTAAAAGGTGACAATACTCAATGTCATTCAACCTTTATTTTGTATTTTAATGTACTTACCTACATAATACACCATGTAGACTTTTATAGTACTCATGTTTTTTGTTTTGTGATGTTGTCATTTTTGGAATTATATTTTGTGGCTTTGTGCCATTGAAAAAGGAATCAGCAGATTTCAGAAGCACTTGGGCTGATTTTGCATGAGTTTGGCACTGTTGTTCGTCTATTTTTCTATCATATATACCCTCCATATCATCAAATCAAGGCTTGAATATTGATGGCAGGATCTATATGTTTAACTTGACAGCTATGTCTCCATATGAGATGTCAGGCAGTCAGTTTTACTCTTTTGGATAAATAAAACATGAGATGGAAGGCAGTCTATTTTATTTTTTTGTATATGTCGTGACTCTCTGGTCTTAGACTAAGTAACAGACAAAAGAGCAAAAACCAAGTTTTGTAAAATTTAACAAATAGTTTATTTTCCTAAAATACAAAGTGAAAATTTAAAAAGAACTTACAGTATTGTAAATTAAATCCCAAATAGTCCACATCTATGAAGTTCCAGTTGAATTCCAGTGGTATTCCAAAACATTTCCAATACTGAATGTGTTGTTGTGCCTGTAGTGTCGAATGTAATAATGTGCCAATGGTTTGTAATGTGGTTATGTGCAAACAGTCTTTTGATGTATTACAATAATATATGTCCTTGTCTGAATTCACTATAATTCCAAATAAATGTTTTATTGCAAGAATATTATTTAGCACTTCGCAATTTCCAGTAAATAATAATGTGAATAAATATTTCCACCCAAATTAAAAACTGAACAACAATCAGACTGTTTCAGCTTCAGATGTTAAGGCAAGAATGAGTAATTTTTCAAGTAAACAACATTGATAGAAAAGCTAAGACACAATAATAGAGCCACTGTGTTGGTCAGTTTCCATTATAAAACATTCAAAGTTGTCAACAAGTTTAGGAATTTCCAGGTGGAATACTGCTGTCCCTAATACTCAGATTCAAATAAACTTGTTTACCTCCATTGATAATGATCTGACTATTTAATTCACAATGATAGAGAAATATTAGCTATGCATTATGTTGTTTACAAAATAAATGCCACTGGTTAGGTACACCATTAATTTGATTTTGGACATGGTTAAGTACAAAATACAGATGCATATAACATATAATCATTAAGAAAAGCAGACAAATAACACAAATTAAATATACATAACATATGAATAAAACATCTCTCTTTTGTTATGTCTTGTTCATGCCCCTAAACTTAGAGAATTGAGCCAGGTTTTATATCTTTACAGTAATTGGAAGGGAGATTGTATTTTTGACCTTGTCAGTTTGACACAGAAGGAAGGGAGGATGCATTTTTGACATTGCCAATATGACATAGATTGAAGGGAGGGTATATGTTTTTACCTTGCCAATATGACAAAGATTGACGGGACGATGTGTTTTTGACCATGTCAATATGACAAAGATTGAAGGGACGATGTGTTTTTGACCTTGTCAATATGACAAAGAGGGAGGGGAAGGTGTATTTTTGTACCTTTACAATATGACAGAGGGAATGGAGGGTCTGTTCTTTTTTACCTTGCCATTATGACAAAGCACTGAAGGGAGGGTACATCTTTTTAACTTGTCAATGTGACACAAAGGGAAGAAAGGATGTATTTTTGACCTTTCCAGTATGACATGAAGGGATAATGTATTTTTGACCTTGCCAGTGTGACACAAAGTGAAGGGAGGATGGATTTTTGACCTTGTTGGTGTGACACAGATGGAAGGGAGGATATATTTTTTACCTCGCCAGTGTGACCCAAAGGGAAGGGATGATGTATTTTTTACCTAGCCAGTATGACACAGAGGGAAGAGAAGATGTATTTTTGACCTTGCCAGTGTGAAACAAAGAGACAGGAGGATTTAGTTTTGACCTTGCCAGTGTTATGCAAAGCACAAGCTGTCCAAGGACATTAGCTGTTTGAATTGCATTATGGGAAAATAGTGACTCAAAATTATATAGTCACAATTGAATTAATACCACCAGCTGAAGCTGAAAAGATAAGATTTATTTTTTTTTTTGTTTTTTTACTTGAGGTCCAAAACATCGTAGTTGGTGTTTCTTGGTACATAAATAAATAGTGTATATTAAAACAAACCTCATTTAAATAGAGTGCTCTGTCATTGTACTGCTCTTCATGGGAGACATGGAGTATATTGCTTAAAAAAGATACATATATATATATAGTGCTGTAAATTCCTAGATGTAATAAAGCTCCTTTTAATATATAATATTTTTTTCATAACATAATGACCATAACTGCTTATGTATCATGGATGCCCATCTTTGAACAGCAGAGATGAAAATCTGCAATCTTATAATGTTCTGACAGTTCAAGGTCAATGCTGATTGTCATTCATCTGATTTTAAGTCAATAGCTGATACTGCCATCATACTGTGTTCTTGCAGATCATAGTGTATAGTGTTAATGGGTTACATCTGATTTAATGCAGACAGCTGATACTATGTTCTGGCAGATCATCGTGTATGACAATGGGTTACATATGATTTAATGCAGACAGATGATACTGCCATCATACTGTGTTCTGGCAAATCATTGTGTATGGTGTTAATGGCTTACATCTGATTTAATGCAGACAGCTGATACAGTTGGCATACTGTGTTCTGGCAGATCATGGTGTATGGCATTATGGGTTACATCTGATTTAATGCAGACAGCTGATAATGTCTGTATACTGTGTTCTGGCAGATCATGGTGTATGGTGTTATGAGTTACATCTGATTTAATGCAGACAGCTGATACTGTTGGCACACTATGTTCTGGCAGATCATGGTGTATGGTGTTATGAGTTACATCTGATTTAATGCAGACAGCTGATACTGTTGGCACACTGTGTTCTGGCAGATCATGGTGTATGATGTTAATGGGTTACATGTGATTTAATGCATACCACTGAGAGTGCCATCATACTGTGTTTGGGCAGATCAGGCTGTTTGATGTTTTTGCTGCATCTGATTTCAAGTAACAGATGAGCATGCCAATGCACTAACTGCCAATCCATTTGCTTCAGGCCAATTAACAAGCAGTCCCCTAGCTTTAGAGAACTTACAAGCAGTCCCCTAGCTTCAGGCCATTTAATAAGCAGTCCCCTAGTTTCAGGCCATTTGATAAGCAGTCCCCTAGCTTCAGGCCATTTGATAAGCAGTCCCCTAGCTTCAGGCCATTTGATAAGCAGTCCCCTAGCTTCAGGCCATTTGATAAGCAGTCCCCTAGCTTCAGGCCATTTGATAAGCAGTC
>JAECUM010015077.1:0-15900 GCA_016617855.1 Megalonaias nervosa | reverse complement strand
TCAAACACACAGCTTTAACTCCAACATCAGTAAAGAAATACTTGTCAGTCCACTCCTTGTTAAACGCACGGCATTCATCTTCAATTTTTCGCTTTCTAGATATCCTCGAACAACTCATTTTGGGTAAACTTTGGCAGATAATAAAAGCTTTTTTAAATGATCGATACGGAACTGTCAATCTCGGTAAATTCTTCACTTCAACAATTTTGCGTTAACTGCGAGTCACTCATCTGCCATGGCGGGTGCATACATTGTTCAAAAAATCTTTTTGGCGCGTAAGCGCGCTGATTCCGATGACACACAGTCAAGACACACTGACGACGCACTCAGCCAATCACGAGCGTGTGAATAGTGAAAGACAACGCATGCGCGCGCTCACCTCGATCGACCCATCCGGTGGGAAAAAATCATAGATATATGAATAGAATGCGAAACACGCCAAACAAAGTTCCATTGAAATTTCTATGGCTTTTCCCACTGGGTGGGTATTTGGCATCGCGTGGTTACATTTCTCTCAAAATTAGAAAGAAATTTTATCCTAGAGAAAATTAAATAGCGTGAACATAGGACTTGTTCCTAGGCCGCATGAAAGCCCTTGGCGGGCCACATGAAAGCCCTTGGCGAGCCGCATGCGGCCCGCGGGCCGTAGTTTGCCCACCCCTGAGTTAGAGGATTACAACAAATCTTTACAAGAACACTTCTTTCTAGTTCAAGAGGAAACTTCTGTGCGACGTGTAGTGTGTGAGTTAGTGAACAAAATTTTTTTGTTACGATACTAAAATAAAATCGAGGCTGTTCAAAAAGTACGCTTATTACCTGACACCAAAGAGGGTATAAAAACGGACTACCATGCCAGGACCTTTATCAATAGTGATACAACAGATTCCGTGGAAGGAAATCAATGACACTATTCAAACGGTGGAGGATTACCAACACCTATTACGAGAACTGTGTCCATTGAATTGGGGTCGACGTGTAGTGTGTGTCTCAGTGACTTGCTTTCTAGGATTTCGTTTACCAGCCGATTCCTTGTGGACTCTTTACGAACAGTACATACCACTCCAAAAAGCATGAAAGTGGTCCCTTTAAATGTACACGAGAGACTCATTCTGCTCAAAGCTTTGCGCTTTCATCTTGATACTTCTCAACCTGTACGGGAAAACAAGATTCGTCAACTTTTGGGCACTGAAGATGTGTGCGACGACGTATGTGTAGCTTGTGACTTACACCCTCACTGGAAGGACGTACGTGACTGGAAAAGTTGGGGTTTTGAGGCTTAGGACAAAAGAAGTGGCACACTATGCAAAAGATTTGTCATCCTAAAAAATTAAAACGTTCAGTGAAAAAAGTAACTTTTAAACCAGTGTTAGCGACAGTGCCAGAAGAAGAAGAAGAAGAAGTCGTGACCGAGGAAAAACCACTCTCTTCAGGACAGAACCATTATTGACATCCCCGAAAGGCCATTCCGGCAAGGCATCATTCAGATTCCACATCAAACCAAGCGTTTTATTGAGAGAAACAAAGTCGCCTTGACGCAGCTAGGCGATCCTCGCATTGACACTCAAACCAAAAAGAAAATCATTTTGAAATCTGGGGGTAGCGGTTCGCTAGGAGGTGTCATCATTAGTTCCCTCTTAAAATGGGATCCTAATGCTCCCAAAGTCGTCCCCAAGAAAAAAGCCACGCCCAAACGTACCCAGAAGAAAAAGAAAATGAGCAACGGTGTCAAGACCAGGTCACAGCCTCAAGAAAAAAAAGTCCACAGAAAACAGTTCTACCCGGAAGAGAGTGTCTCCAAAAACTTGTGTTACAGAGTTTACTGGATTTGTTCAAGCAAGAGCTGTCCCGATTTAGTCCGTTGCGAACTCCTCCACGACGTGTGTTGCCTGTCATCAAGTTGATACGACGTAAAGACAATCAGTGGCGACGCATTCCACTATAAAAAAGACCTGAGGCAAACGAAAGGTTTATTGTCTTTGTGCTGCTGAACGCCCAAGGATGTCCCCTCAAAGAAGTGCACACCGTTACCATCGTGTTCCTTCTTTGGTCCAAAACTGAAAAGGAAAACAAGAAAGACAGTCACGGCATCCTAAAAAGCGCTTAGCCAAACATCAACGTCACCCCCAGAAAAGACACACTCGTCCAAAGAAAAAGAGGAGCTACCAAAGAGGAGGATTCTTTGGCGATTTTGGAAAACACATCATCACCTTTATGACGAAGCGATAGTCCCCAAAAAAGGATAAAAGACCGTGTGACAAGTCATCGACTTAGTGTATTTTTGCTGTGTGCCACGGAACCAGCGAACCAACCGAGAAAGATGTCACTTCAGAAAAGACATTCCTCTTCTACCCCCAAAGGAAAGAAAAGGAAAGGACTGCCACCTCGTTTAGCCAAACATTGGGACATGTTGTCCGTCCTGTGCAAAGCTCCTCCACCCATGCGAAAAAAAAACCTCATTCAAACTGCCTCCAAGGATGTCATCGATACCGTGTGCGAATATTGTCTGAATGTCTTGAAAGGCACAATACCTTTGTCTAAACACCAGAAAGAATGCTTAGCCAAACATGGACATGTTCTTCGCCAAATGGTCCAAAAGAAAATACCCATTGGTCAAAAGAAAAAGATGTTGGTGCAACGCGGAGGAATTTTGCTCTTTTTGCCCATGTTGCTGAAAAGAGTAATTGGAACAATAAGAGGACCCTTGTTGAAAGGACTATTGGGAACGATGGGAAACATCCGGGAGGATGAAGATAAAAAGATCCAAGAAGATAAAAGGGATCTTTGGAGTCAAAACATCTCAGATGTGAACCTTGAAATCCGATAGAAGGACGAAAACTGGCTTTAGTCCCTTACAAACGATGGATGGAATACCATCGTTGGCAAGAACAACGAACCCCGCATTTACCTCCCAATACTCATTTGACCGAGATTTCCCAGTTACAACACGAAATACAATCATTGATGGATCGCAGCGATTTGTCAGAAACGGGAAAATCTCAACGGTACGGTCAATTGTTGCAACGACTGCAACTCTTTCACCAGAAAGCTTTAGACGAATCAGCTCTACCCACTCTGAAAGATTTTAAGGCCTTGATGAAAAGTTCACCAACACCACCACTACCATCTCCAGAGATCAGAACAGATGCAGCCCCATGGTTGCCTGAGGAAAAAGAGGCAAGAGAAGTCTTTCAAACACCGTCAGCAACTCCTATCCCTAGTAAGATTGCAGCGTCCTTGTTGACCCCTTCCCCTACACCCCAACTAGAAGAACTTAAAGATTGGGTTAAAAAGTTGATGTCCA
Organism: Megalonaias nervosa; assembly: GCA_016617855.1. NCBI lineage: Eukaryota > Metazoa > Mollusca > Bivalvia > Unionida > Unionidae > Megalonaias > Megalonaias nervosa. The sequence continues at coordinate 12,599 of JAECUM010015077.1, read as the reverse complement.
CTCCACCTTCGACAGAAGTGAAAAAGAAAGAAGGGAAAGCAGAAGTGAAAAAAGAAAAGAAGACCAAAGTTATTCCATTACCGCCACCACCACCAACACCACTACCTTCGACTTCTACTCCCGTTTCACATCGGACACGTAAAGTCGTTTCTAAACCACACCCTCGTCCCATTCAGAGTAGCATCAACGAAGAGTGGATCACTTATTAAAAATGTTGAAGGTGTTAGCCAGCGTTTACTACGTTCCATCCTATCCTGCAGGTTACGCAGGAGTTCAGAAATTGTATCGTGCTGCCAAAACTCGACTGAAAAGTGTCCGTTTACCTCAAGTGCAACGCTGGTTACAAGAACAAGTCACGTACACCTAACACAAGCCCATTCGACGAAAATTTTCCGGAAGTCGCACCCGAGTGGAGGGCATCTATCAGGAATGGCAAGCCGATTTAGCTGATGTCTCTCATTTGGCTACCTACAATCGTGGTTACAAATATTTGTTTTGTGTCATCGACATCTTTTCTAAATTTGCTTGGGTCGTGCCATTGACTTCCAAATCGAGCAGTGAGTTAATGCGAGCCCTCAAACTGGTGTTGAAACAAAGCGGTCGTCACCCTCTTCGATGGCAAACTGACAAGGCACCGAATTTCTAAACCAAGCTTTCCAAAAGGAATTGAGGAAACGTGACGTACATTTTTTCACCACCGATAATCCCGAAACCAAAGCCAGCATCGTGGAACGTTTTCAACGCACCTTGAAAGAACACATGTGGAAATATTTTACGCATCAACACACTCTCAAGTACATCGATGTCTTGCCACATCTCGTACAACCAATCTTACCATCGGAGCATCGGACGTGTCCCCCTAGAAGTGACTCCCGACAACGAAGTGACCGTCTTCGAGCGCCTGTTTGGTACGTCCGAAACAGTGACTGTCCCCAAGAAAGGTGGAGTGTTGGCAGCAGCAGACTGGGTGCGCATTGGCTAAAACAAACGCACTTTCGACAAAGGTTACTTACCCAACTGGACCACTGAATTGTTTCGTGTCACCGAACGTGTGCGCGGCCGTGATCCTCCCTTCTATAAATTGGAAGACATGAACGGGGAAGTGTAAAAAGAAGACGACGTGTACGAGATCGGAAGTATTCTTTATCAAAGAACTCGTAAAGTGGGAAGAAAAAACGTGTCAAAGAAGTCAAAGTACGTTGGAAAGGATATCTTCCCAGTTTTGACTCTTGGATCGATGCTTCGCAACTCATCGACTATAAAAAGAAGTGACCATCATGCCCTTCAACACAACATCAGCTACCACAGTGACCACTCCTTCCCCTGCAAGATCTTCAAAAGGAACCCTTGTGGGTGTGGTGTGGAGAACGTGTGCCTAAAATGCAAATCGTCTTTTTCTGCCAAATCTTTGTGGTGTATTGTGTCATCGGTGCTGCCATTGCCAATTTGAGTTTGCAACAAGGACACAACAAATGTGGACCATTTTACTTAGCAGTTGCATTGGTTACCTTCTTCCCAATCTGTCTCTGAAATATTCCTCTAACGGGAACAACAACAACGGGAGTCTTGCGTCCAACGTTAGTCCCCCTTCCAACAGTCACCCTAACTATCCTCTTTTAGACACTCTTCTGACTTCCAGTGACTCCTCGGACACTAGAACTCTTGAATTATGAACAACCAATGTTACTTAACTTTACCCAGTGAGAGTTCCATGGAGGTGTTTCCCAATAACACTTTGTGCTGTTACCAAATCACCTCAGGCCATCCAATTGGATCACGAAGTCCATTGGGAAGTGGCTTTGTTGGAAATGATGCACCCTACACAAATCAAAAACATCGTTGAAAATCAAAACACTTTTACGGTAGAAGTTCATGACGAATAAGTGCAACAACACTTGGATGAACGCAGCAGTGTAGCTGACTTTATGAAATCACAAGACCCCAAAACTAAACGAACCACTTATCGGTTGAAAATTCCCCCAGGCCATTATTTTAGTGGTCAACATTTGGTGAACGCTATTGCTGACAGGTTATATGCCATGTTTGGTAAAGTCTTGGAGAAAACCAAAAAAAGTGTCGCGATCGATTACCACAAAATAGCTCGTCGCCTAATGATGAAATTTTCAGAGGACAAAGTATTGGCCATTACATTTTGTCCTGAGTTGTATGACATTTTGGGTGGAGACCCCAAGTTGATCAAGACTGCAAACGAAATACCAGCCGTGACAAGTAACTCGGATTTTGCGAAATATTTTCGATTCCCTGTAGAAATGAACCAAGGACTAAATTTGATTTTTGTGTACTCCGATGTGGCGGAGTACAACGTGGTGGGATACACCTCCGTACCGTTACTGCGTGTCATTCCTTTTAAAGTGGATTCTGCCACGAACGCTGACGAGGAAGGTGGAAACACCTATCACGTTCACCGCGAATTTGTACATCCTCACTATTTGCCCGTCAGTAAGTCGTATTTCGACACTGTCGACATTACTATAAAAGGAGATCTGGGACAAAATATTCCATTCACCAAAGGGAAAGTCACAGTGAAACCCCATTTTCGAAAGCGATTACTCTAACCTTTTGTAAGTCATGTATCCCGTGTACCAAGGAGTTGCTCGACAGCGAGGACATGGTTTAGGTGATATGCTCAAATCAGCCTTTCGTACAGTGGCTCCCATTTTGAAACCAATGATGACACGGGGATGGCACGCCTTGAAAGATGCCGCGTTGACGCAAGGTAAAGAATTTCTCGAAAATGTCATCATTGACAAACAAATCCCAAAGAAGCTTTCTTGAGAGCAGGCAAAAATGTCTTGCTTCAAACGGGTAAAGACATTTTGGGCCGGCGAAAAACTCCTATAAATGCCCTGGGCGATGCCGAGTCAAACATTCCTGCTTCCCTGACGCCACAGCAAGGACAAGGCAGAAAAAAGACGACGAAGACACTCCTTCAGAGGACTTCACACCCCTAGAGCTAGAAAGACTAAGAAAAGAAAAACCGTCCGAGAGTTAGAAGTTTTTGATTATTAAATCAGAGAAAATGATGCACCGAGAGTCTTGCGCTTGTTCCAAGTCGGAACTGGATCTGTTTGCCATGCCACACACCATGATGACAATGCAAGAATCCCAATAGGTCCAATTTGATCCCGTCTCCTCTTTGACGGATTTAGCACCCATCGAGTATGAAATCAAAGGACAACCCGAAGATTACATCGATCTGAATAGCAGTTACTTGTATCTGAAACTGAAAGTGATCCAAACCGACAACACCAACCCGGGAGACGATGCTAGAGTAGCTCACGTCAACAATTTCATGCATTTCTTGTTCAGCGAAGTGGATTTGTACTTGAATAACAAACTGGTCAGCAGTAGCATGGATACTTACCCTTACCGAGCGTATCTGGAAAATCTCTTGACGTACGGAAAAGAGGCCAAGAACACTTATCTGGATGCTTGCGTAGTTTGGAAACCTGACACCGCAGGTGAGAACAAGTTTAACGACACAGCCCTGACAGCCGATGACGATCCTCACAATGTGGGCTTTAGCGACCGTCGAAAGAAAATCCTGCAAGGTCATAGTTTAGAACTGATGGATCGTTTGTATTTGGACATGTGGTTGCAAGACAAGTATTTGCTTAACGGAGTTAATATTCGCCTGAGACTCAATCGCAGCAGTGTCGCTTTCCATTTGATGACTCATACCAATGAGTACAAAACCATCATCCAAGAAGTCAGACTTTACGTGCTCCGCGTAGAAGTGTTACCTAAAGCGGAAAACGACATCAGTCACACATTGAGCAGATCGACCGCCAAGAATCCGATACGACGTGTAGAAGTGAAAACGTTCACCATTGCTGCTGGACTCCGATCCATGATCGAAGATCATCTGTTCCAAGGACAGTTACCCAAACGTTTAATCGTTGGCATCGTCAGTAATGCAGCCCTCAACGGAGCCCACGATCAAAATCCTTTCCAGTTTAAGCACTACAAAGTGTCCAAGATCGAAGTCAGTCGCGATGGCAAGACCTTGTGTACCAGACCCTTCGAACGTAACTTTGTCCAGAAGAATTACTTGAGATCGTACTTGTCCCTGTACAAAGCTACCGGACAACTAGGAACCAACACCAGTCACGGTATTTCGTACAAAGATTATGTGGGAGGTTACACTTTGTGGGCCTTTGATTTCACTCCAGACCAAGGAAGCGACGAGGGACATTTCCACCGTATAAAATCTGGTCAACTGCGTGTGGAACTTAGTTTGCAGAAGCTCTCACCGAGACGGTCAACGTCATCTTGTATGCCAAATTCAACAATACCATCGAAATCAACAGTTTGAGAGAAGTCATGCTAGACTATTAGAAACAATGGAAGACTCCTATCCCTCACCGAGCGGTAGAGAATCTTTGGAAATGGAATGGGAGGATAGCGTGAAAACAGAACCCCAAGACCAAGATAAAGAGGACAAGGTGGTAGTCAAGTCCAGATGGCCATAACAAGAACAAGATTTAGTGTCCTGTTTTGCTAAACACCTGGTGGATAAAATTACGGAACTGAGTAAGAGAGATTGCTATGGATGTCAAAACGATCATCCCAGTCAAATTCAACACGATAAATGTTTGATGATGAGTCAAGAAGAAAAATTGAACGAGTATCTGGACGAAGCTTGGAGTATCGTCTCGGAAGAAGCAGTGTTGCATGAGTGGTATAAAGGCTTGCGTGATTATTCCTTCTCTCCATTGACTACTCTGGAAATCTATCGCATCCAAGGTCTCTTATCCCTGAGTTGGGAGACAAGACGAAGTGTTACGACCATGTAGTTTAATTACATGTGTATTAAAATTTGAATTCTTTCTACTTCAATTTTATTTGATTATTATAATTTTTATTGTGATGATGATTATGTTCGCAGGGTCTGACATTTTGATAGAAACGTAGCGTTTATTTAGAACGTAAATGTGACTCGCGTGAGCACGATTTTTGCATGTCAGTTTGTCGTTTCAAGTAAACAATCGGCAAAAGCTATGTAAATGATTGGTTGTGACCACGGTCATTTCTAATAATACTTGTTGACATTCTGTATTGCAATGGCGAGATTTCGAAATCGCCATGTGTTCTTCGTGCGTGTACATGAAATGACGTTTTAGTTCGCCTTAAATACTCAGGTACCTGAGAAATAGTCTAGAGTCATATTTTAACACCTTAGAGGGAGTCACATTCTAACATCTTATAGAGTTTCTAATACCTTGAGAAGAAGGTATTCTTTTGTTCTGGAAAGAGTTGTTCGTTCGTACGTCTGTAGAACGAGTGTAGAACGACATGTGTTTTGTTATTGATGATAGCTGCACTTCATCTACTTTTTAAATGATAGTTATTTTCCCTGGAGAACTATACAACCGGCTTTGGACAAAGACATTTAGTGAAATTAATTCTAAATTGGAACAGAACAGTACAAATTGTGATTCACAGTGAAAATTCTGGACACTTGTGTAAAACCTTCGTCTGATGTCATCATCCGCCATCTTGGAACGGAATTGAAATTCAGACTACTTCAATTAGAACTGTTTATTTACAGGACTTATGTGCTTTTCACAATTTTAGGACAAATGTTTGGATTTTCTTCGCAAATCGTAAGTCCTATTTCATATTTTCACCTTTTCACTGTGTTTTCTAGGGAAATAAATTATTTTTGTTAAAACTTAGAAAGCTTGTTGTCTTTGCTCTTTTCTTTATATTACTTTAAACGAGCCGATACGTAACAGAAGAAATGGCTACTTGACAGAGCGTTTCAAACAAAAAGTCAGAATTGAATTGATGACTTATCATTACCTGAAAAAAAAATTTAAAAAAATTGATACCTGGGAACTGTATTACCTTTTGAACAATAGTTCATATACTGCTTCTTGGAATCCTGTCGTGTGCGCTAAAGATGAACTACCTCATCGCAAACCTCAAGACAATCAAGCTTATGTCAGCAACACGGACGACAGTCATCTCCCAGGAACTCACTGGGTTACCGTCTACGTCCCTCAAGAGGATTGTGTGGACTATTTTGATTCGTATGGATTACCCCCTTTGGAAGACGATATCATCGACTATATGAGAAGAAATGCCCAGGCGACACGATACAATAATGTGAAATTACAAGGCACAGATTCCTTGGTGTGTGGACAATATTGTGTGTATTTTCTTCATCATCGCAGTCATGGATATCCTTTAGAACATTTAGTGACTTATTTTGATCGTCACTCTTCTAGAAACGATGAGAAAGTAGATCGATGGTTTTGTGACCATTATGGCTATCTTTTGTTTTTAGCTAGGAAACGTAGTGTACATCAATGGCCTCATGACTTCCATCAATGGAAATCTCACATGATTTCACAACGTTATCATCCTTGTCAAAAATAATTTGTTTGGTGTTATTGTTACTTGTTAATTGTTAGTAGTTGATTGTTTGTTTGAATAAAAAATGTTGTGTTTTGGAAAAAATGTGTCTGTCGTTTGTTTTCAAAAAAAGACTGTGATTATATGCTCTTTGACTTTCTCTCTATCCCTCACCATGACATTCGCTATCATAGCGTTCCGGCACTAAAACCAAGTCGGGATGTTTTCTATGACGTCCGCGTTTGAACCATATAAAGCGGGTTGGCCTCCAGTCTGGCCATCCACTGTTGACTCGTCAACCTGTGAAGATGCCTTCCAGACTAGCCAAGCTGAACGAAGCTTACGTCAATTTACATCGTGTCAGGCTAAACCTGATACCGAAGCCTGAAGAGATAGAGAATGTCAGGATGTTAGCCATAGCCCAAGACCTAGTAGAAGAGGTTTTCAGAGAGGAAATCAAAAAAGAACAAGAAGAATGGACAGGGAAGTACAGACTTCAGAAACAGAGAGAACAGCAACAACAACAGCAGCAGCAGCAAGAACCAGACAGAGGTTTTGTCGACTGCCGTGTGGACACCAAAGAGTTCTCCTTCTCTTTCCGCAGAAGCAGGCCGTATCGTATAGGAAAGCCTGCTGCCAGACGGGGACGCAATCTTAGACAGTAAAAAAAGATTGCCATCACTCCCCGTCAACAAAAAACAGCCCTTTTCAGGGCTACCCCAATACTCTCGAAAAGACATACTAATTCAATTGCCAAAACAAAGTTGTGTGTTTGTGTCTTTAAAAATAGAAGTGTGTCTATAAGCACTTACTTTCTCTGTCTTGTCAGATAATGTATGTCTGTGTTTGTAAGTAAATAAAAAGTGAACGTGAGTGTTTCTTTTAGGTCCGCACGGTTTGTTCTCTTCCCGTCTCTGTGAATAGTAGGTATGTGTATGTTTTATGCATTCGCGTTCGTTGGTGTGGATAGTCTATGTGTCTGTTTTATGCATTCACATTCGTTGGTGTGGATAGTAGATATGGGTGTGTTTTATGCGTTCTTGTTCGTTGGTGTGGATAGCATATATGTGTCTGTTTATGCATTCACGTTCGTTGATGTGGATAGTCTATATGTGTCTGTTTTATGCATTCTCATTCGTTGGTGTGGATAGTCTATGTGGTGTTTTATGCGTTCGCCTAGCGTTTGTGCGGATAGTAGATAATTTGGTGTTGTATGCATTCTCCTAGCGTTGTTGTGGATAGTAGATATGGTGTGTGTTTTGTATGCGTTCGCGTACGTTGGTGTGGATAGTAGATATGGTGTGTGTGTTTTGTATGCGTTCGCGTACGTTGGTGTGGATAGTAGATATGGTCTGTGCTTTTCTTCTCTTCCCGTCTGTGTGGATAGTAGGTATGTGTCTGTTTTATGCATTCGCATTCGTTGGTGTGGATAGCCTATGTGTGTGTTTTATGCATTCTCGTCCGTTGGTGTGGATAGTAGATATGGTCTGTAATTTTCGTCTCTTCCCGTCTGTGTGGATAGTAGGTATGAGTCTGTTTTATGCATTCGCGTTCATTGGTGTGGATAGTATAGTGTGTTTTATGCATTCGCATTCGTTGGTGTGGATAGTAGCTATGGTGTGTGATTTGTATGAGTTCGCGTACGTTGGTGTGGATAGTAGATATGGTCTGTGCTTTTCTTCTCTTCCCGTCTGTGTGGATAGTAGGTATGTGTCTGTTTTATGCATTCGCATTCGTTGGTGTGGATAGTCTATGAGTGTGTTTCATGCATTCTCGTTCGTTGGTGTTGATAGTAGATATGGGTATGTTTTATGCATTCGCATTCGTTGGTGTGAATAGTCTATGTGTCTGTTTTATGCGTGAATCAGAAATAAAAAAATACAAATATTATAATCTTAAATCAGAATCAGAATAAAAATTAAAACAAAAATATTTCTGAATCAGAATAAAAATAAAAATAAAATATTTTTGAATCAGAATCAGAATAAAAATAAAAATATTTCTGAATCAGAAAAAAAGTAAAAATAAATATTATAATCTTGAATCAGAATCAGAATAAAAATAAAGATAGTTCTGAATCAGAATAAAAATAAAAATAAATATTATAATCTTGAATCAGAATTAAAATAAAAATAAAAATAGTTCTGAATCAGTATCAGAAATAAAAAATAATTCTAATCTTGAATCAGAATAAAAATTAAAAATATTTTAATCTTGAATAAGAATAGAAATAAAAATAAAAATAGTTCTGAATCAGAATCAGAAATAAAAAAATAAATATTATAATCTTGAATCAGAATAAAAATAAAAAATATTTTAATCTTGAATCAGAATCGGAATAAAAATAAAAATATTTCTGAATCAGAATAAAAACAAAAATCAGAATCAGAAATAAAATATATTTCTGAATCAGAATCAGAAATGAAAAATGATTCGAATCTTGAATCTGAATCAGAAATAAAAAATAATTATAATCTTGATTCAGAATCACAATAAAAATAAAAATAAAACTATTTCTGAATCAGAATCAGAAAAAATTATAATCTTGAGTCAGAATCAGAATAAAAATTAAAACAGAAATATTTCTGAATCAGAATCAGAAATAAAAAATAAATATTATAATCTTGAATCAGAATAAAAATAAAAAAAATATTTTAATCTTGAATCAGAATAGAAATAAAAATAAATATTATACTCATTCGTTGGTGTGGATAGTCTATGTGTCTGTTTTATGCATTCGCATTCGTTGGTGTGAATAGTAAATATGGTGTGTTTTATGCATTCATATTCGTTGGTGTGGATAGTAGATATGGGTGTGTTTTATGCATTCGCGATCGTTGGTGTGGATAGGAGATATTGGGATTTTTTTCTTTCTCCCTTTCTTTTGTGTGTGTATTGGTCTTTGTTCCGATAAAACTCCCTTTATCCTTATCCAATTCATTTCACCTACCTACCTACAGTATCGCGTATTCAGGTCAGCCAGTTCAGTGACGTCACACAGTACCGAGTATTCAGGTCAGCCAGTTCAGTGACGTCATTGAAGCTAGAAATATTGAGGCTATAAATATAGACTTGGGTTTTTCACAGGTTGTAGCTATAAATATATACAAGGATTTTTAAAAAGGAATTGACCAAAAATTGTAGCTACCTGTTCCATTCCTCTTGTTGCTATACAGGTCCAATATATTTTGTCGCTAGACAGGTCCAATATTATTTTGTCGCTAGACAGGCCCAATATTTCCCCATGTTCAATTCCCCTTGTCCGTAGGGTACAAAGTAGGGTCCCGTGAGCTATAAATTTTGAGGCTATAGTGAAAACTACCAAATTTAACATAGAAGTCTACGTGAGGCTATAAATCTTGTCGCCAGGGTACAAACCCTCTAATTTTGACCCTAAAAATCTTGACACCAGGATACAAAGTAGGGTCCCGTAATGCTAATTCCCATTGTCGCCAGGGTACAACCCCTCTAATTTTGTCGCTAAAAATCTTGTCGCCAGGGTAGAAAGTAGGGTCCCGTAATGCTAATTCCCTTTGACGCTAGGGTACAACCCCCTAAATTTAACATTACGGTCTACGTGTCGCTATAAATCTTGTCCGTCTATAGTCCCATCCATGTTAAAATTCCCATGTTAAATTCCCATTGTCGCCAGGGTACAACCCCCTAACTTTAACATAGAGGTCTACGTGACGCTATAAATCTTGTTCGTCTCTAGTCCCACCCATGTTAAAATTCCCATGTTAAATTCCCATTGACTATATCCTCCCACGGTGTGCTTTTGACGCTATAAATCTTGACGCTATACAGCCCCACCCATGTTAAAATTCCCTATGTTAAATTCCCATTGACGCTATACAGGCCCAAGGTGTACCATTTGACGCTATAAATCTTGACGCTATACAGTCCCACCCATATTAAATTTCCCATGTTAAATTCCCATTGACGCTATATCGTCCCAGGGTGTGCTTTTGACGCTATAAATCTTAACGCTTTACAGCACACAGTATCTAGTATTCAGGTCAGCCAGTTCAGTGACGTCACTGAAGCTAGAAATTTTGAGGCTATAAATATAGACTTGGGTTTTCCACAGGTTGTAGCTATAAATACATACAAGGGTTTTTAAACAGAAATTGACCAAAAATTGTAGCTAAAAATAGACCCTACCTGTTCCATTCCTATTGTCGCTAGACAGGCCCAATATTTTTTTGTCGCTAGACAGGCCCAGTATTTCCCCATGTTAAATTCCCATTGTCGACAGGGTACAACCCTCCTAGTTTAACATAGAAGTCCCATTGTCGCTAGGGTGCTCCACTACACTACTCCTAGATGAGAATTTGAAATCATTTACTTTAATAAAGCTAACACTGCATAATAATTTGAGCATACCATAGGGATTAAGATAACAGCGAATATGATAACTGAATCTTCACACAAATTGCTGTAAGACAAATTTTCAATTTCGTGTTAGTCAAACAAGGATATAATATAATAGAATAACTCTTGAAAAGATATAAATCGATTCTGAAATGCCTTTTATTTAGCCGAAAAGGAAACAACATTGTTACGCGTCGTTCATAGTTTGGAGCTGAATACAAGTCATTTGCATATCTCAGCCATTACAATTTCAGTTTCGTCAAAACTCTTAAGTTATTTTTCTTAAACTTTAAATTGAGAAAATATAAAATATTTTGAAAGTTTAGATCGAACTGTATTACAGGCGATGTGCTTGTATTGTTTTCTATTGAGAATATATGTTGGATAACTGATTACAAAGATCCTTTACGAACAAATTTTTATTTTATTTTTCATCAGCGGTATATTATTATTATCATTATTATTATTATTATTATTATTATTATTATTATTATTATTATTACGTAGGCAAAGCATATTAGAAGCTAACTACTACACTAATATTTGTAGACTTTATAGACTTACCTAGTGCATAAAGTATTCGAGGTTCACCCTATCCTCTAGGATTATCAATCAGTTTTATACTATTTTGTAACATTACTGATAGGACACACGGTACTAATGGTATGGAAAAATGGGAACCAGCCTGGAAATGGGTAAACATAAAATAAAGTATATATGGGTTTGGCTGGCCAGGATTGGTTAATAATGTAAGTTATGTTTTAGGAAAAAGAACCTTTCGAGAGCTTATCCTAGTTGTAAGTGCAAAAAGAAAAATAGAGACATTGTTTTATTGATGGAATTTCAGTCCTTTAACAGTCTTGAGTTTGGAACACTCATTACTAAAATTAGCACCTGACTCTTTGGTGCGGAATTGAAAGCACATGTTTCAAACACATGCAGGTCAAGAAAATGCCACGGCTCATATCCTTTCCTCTACACAGAAGTTGACATCCAGGTTTCGTCTATACTCATAAATATAGGTTTGATCATGAGCACTCAGAAATTTTAAGTTATTGAATTTTTAATATCATGGTGTTTGCATAGGTTTACTATGGGAATTGAAATAGTACCGTGAGTCCTATTACGCCAGAGAACAAGCGTGAAGCGGAAATTTCAGTTATCTACAGTCTGCACGCATGCGCCAGGAATTAAATAGCTCATGAACTGATAGGTGGGCTGTTTGGAGAGAGATTGCTGACAAGCAGAGTGAGTGTGTGTTTGGAAAATGTGATGCAGTGAATCAATAGAAGCAAGATTCAACTACCTGCCACATGGGAAATAAAAAGTCCAGAATTTCTAAGGGTTGGATCCTCTCGACTAAAACTGCTGTTGTATAGATGTTCAATAATAACAGAAAATAAGTAGCAAAATAAATGGCGGGAAAACAATTTGTTGATCTTCTGAAAGTTTTTACCACGGTGAACGCGGAGGAAATAACACTAAACTCTTATAATCCTGAATACATTTCCTCAAATTGTACTCTCTTGTTTTAAAATCTCTCCGTTTTCCGTTTCAAACCTTTAAAACCTTGTAAGATAAGAATATTCTTTTTGACTGAATTATTTGAGAAACGAAAACTTGTCAGAAGCATATATGGGGAATCATTTCCCGGAATGAAAAATCCTTTCCATGGTGATAGTTTTCGAATAGCAGATTGGATAAACAAAATGAAAATGGAAAAAGTGTGCCAGACTGTCGATTACCATATGGATACCGTCCGGCAGAATTAAAAAAGTTCCAAAATAGGAAAGACCATTTTGGCAAACACTTTCACAGGGAAATTAATTTCACGCTGAAACCAT
>JAECUM010015075.1:0-23445 GCA_016617855.1 Megalonaias nervosa | reverse complement strand
CGACTAAAAATATAGAATGATATGCAAGTGTGATTATGACAGAGATTTATGTCTCGAGCAAAATAAAATTATCACATACTGTCAACGTTGTAATAACAGAGAAATAATTGGAACAGGTATAGATATACATAAATTTATTGGCAAATTACCAAAACCAAAAGGAGGTTGGACATTGCCAGGTCATAAATACACTGGACCTTATAATCCTCTTGATAAACAACTAGATGAAAATGATAATCCGCTGTCAGGACAGGAGCCTTATAATCAAGTTGATAGCATAGCAATGCGTCATGATATCTGTTACAGAGACAATGAGCAAGATAAGGCTGGCTGTGATAAAGTAATGTTGGACGAACTTCGTGATATGAAGCCAACAAATCTACGAGAAAGTTTTGATAAAAAGCTGGTACAGGGTTTTATTGGAGCAAAATATAAACTTGGACTTGGAGAGTCTAGACTCGGAAAAGAATTATACGATGATCTAGCGTCTGAGCTACATAAACCTAAAAAAAAAAGCTTACGCGACGTAAAGTTGTCGCAAATGCCGTTGATGATATCTGGGCGATAGATTTAGTAGATGTATCAAATCTAGCAGAATTTAACGTTGGATCTGATGGTGCTCCAAAGAAATACTTGTTTAATGTCATAGATATTTTTAGTAAATACGCGTTTAGTGTACCTGTTTCGGATAAGACAGGAACGTCGATAACTGATGCGTTAAAACAAATAATAACAAGTACAGAAAGAAAACCAAATAAAATCTGGACTGATCACGGAGCAGAATTTTTTAATAAAAAGTTTGAGCAGTTTCTAGAACAAAATAACATTAAAAATATGTTACAGGAAATGAGGGAAAAAGTGTTGTCGTCGAAAGATTTAATCGCACTCTAAACGAAAAAATACACAAATATTTGACAGCTAAAAATACTAATAAATATATTGACAATTTACAAAACATTGTTGACAAGTACAATAACACGAAACACCGAACCACTAAATTATCACCAAACAACGCAATTAAAAATCCGATTCTTGCAAATGAAAACATGTATCGCAGACATAAATTTAAAGTTGGTGATCGGGTTAGGATTTCTTTGACTAAAAAAACATTTGAAAAAGGATTTACTCCAAACTGGATTGAAGAAGTATTTGTAGTTGATAAAGTACTTTTAACAATACCTGTAACATACGCGCTAAAAGATCTGGCAGGGGAACCGATCATTGGTAGTTTTTATGAACAAGAACTTCAGAAAACTGAACAAGATATTTTCGTTATCGAAAAAGTGATTAGGAGAAAAGGCGATAAAAGTTTAGTTAAGTGGCGTGGGTATAGCGATAAATTTAATAGCTGGGTACCAACTCGATCGATTTCATCGACTGCGATTTCATCTACTGCGATTCAATAATATTATTATAAATTTGTTCGTATTTCACAAGCACAGATTTACATTTTATTGGTTTACATAATGAAATTAAATACAATTTTCTTTCATCATCAACTGGCATTAAATTAAATATCTTAGCGAAAATAAAATCGTATTTTATGCTCCTTTGCTGGCCAGTTATTTTTAGATTTAAAAACGGCCTGATAAGCTGCCAAAATATCTGTTGTTCAGCAACAGTAAAATTAAATTTTATTATTTTTTTGGCAATATGATACTTAACATTATATCGTCCAGTTGTTGGTCTGCTGTAATTTGTTCTGTCAATGACGGTGACTATTTCATTATCATCGTCAGATTCGTTGTTGTATAAAATATCATCTTCGCTATAGCTAGAAGATTTGCCTATTTCATCTCTAGAAATGAAATCTCTAGCTATTGGTAAAATTACTTGTGGTTTTGTAGTGATTTTAACATTGTCTTCGATTGTATCTTCTTCATATAATATTTTAGCAAGTAGTTTCATCAAGTCCATATTATATAATATATTTTTTTATCTAATTTATTGTTATAGGATATGACTGACGAGGTAAAATATCATCAAAAAGTTAATGTATTAAACTATAACGAACTAGCTGAAGCAGTTCGAAAATGTCTGTCAGGTTATAGTGCATATTCCGTTGACGTTATTGTTATTCAAGGTGATTCTCATAAAATATTACTAACAGCAGCAGAAAAAAATAAACTTAATGAAAATGCTTTTATAACATTAAAATTTGATTGTGATGATATTATGGCATTTGCACATAGCTGTCTTAGTAAGACAGAATTACGAAATATCATTAATCATCATATCTGAAACTAAATCTATCAAAAGTTGACATTGAAGTTGCTGTTTTACTTCTACCGTCGGCAACGTCTATTACTCTTTGTGGATGAATTTCAAGATGCTTTGCTGCAGCTGATATTGATTTAAATTTGATTTCCTCATCTGTTTTGAGATTCAACGAAACAACATGTTTTGCAGGATATCTAAAATTAATACCACCACCTCGTCCTTTTCTCACATTTTCCTGCTGGGTAACTATTTCCAAATTTTCTATTTGATTATCAGTTTTTACGTTATTGATGTGATTAATCACAAGACCATTGGGTATAGGTCCGTTAAACGTCTCATAAACAAAACGGTGAGACTTATAATTAACGTAATCGACTTTTGTTCCTCTAACAGTTACTATAAGATAGCCCATATTACTCATAGAACCAATAACATTTTTAGTTTTTCTGTTTCTTATAATACCGCGATCGTTAGCCTCGTATAAATCAAAGACCGGGTGCGGCTGAAACTCGTTTTGTAAAGATAAGTTTTCAATATTGTCATCAGTAATCGAGCCATTTACTCGATAGACTCTTTGTCCTTCTGGAATATCACCGCAGAATAAAGTATAAATAAAATCTTTTCTAAACATTTCCGTTCTCTCAGCATTATCTCCCTTTACGCTAATCGTATAACCCGCTGGCGTTGATTTGCCAACAGATATTCTAGTTTTGAAGTTAATAACAGAACCTAATACATTTCCAGCGTATAGGTTATACTTTGGGTGAATGATATATGCCTCTTGCTCATATGCGCTTGTTATATTTGCTGTCATTATATTATAAGGATTTTTGTTATCTCTAATTGTTTTTCAAATCTAGCGCATGTGCTGTCATCAATCAAACAATCAATTAGATATTATATATATAGTATAACAATGTTAAAATTGCATGATACAGCCAAAAAGAGCCTTATGGGAGAACCTGATAAAATAGCGACTGCATTTACAGGATTCGACAACAGTTATCGGTTTGATAAACAAATCATACTGGTAAATTTTACTGCAACAAATCTTTACCACCTACTAGAGCCAACTGTAAAACGTGAACTTGAAAAACATAAGGGTCTAAGAATATTAGTACAATATCATGTTATATTTTCAAAGATATTCGTGAAAGAGAAATCAACTGACAAGGAAATCATAGACCCCTACATTAACGCAAAATCAAGGCGTGTTTTGCTCGGGACCGATCTTTTGTCACTAGCTAATGAAATACACCAAGAAATCTGGAAAAAGATAGAAGAATACACCGAATCAGGTTCGGGTTGGAAGTTTGAAATGATCAAAGAAATTTTGTTTCACACGATGAAATATGATGCATTACGCGGTAGTTTGTATATTGACCTACCACCAAAAATAAAAAATAAAAAATGCTGTATAAACGTGAAAAACGTTGATAACAAATGTTTTCAGTGGGCTGTTCTTTCCGCACTATTTCCAGCAGAAAAACACGCTGATCGCGTTGAGAAGTATATTAGTCACGTGTCAAGATTAAATTTTAAAGATATTGACTTTCCAGTGGTAGAAAATCAAATACCAAAGTTTGAAAAGCAAAATAATATTTCGATTAACGTTTTCGGACTAGATGAAAAAGAAAACGTATATCCGAGATATATTTCAGAAAAAGCTTCACAATCAACTATAAATTTACTGTTTTATAAAAATCACTATGTTTGGATTAAAAACTTCAACGGGCTAGTTGGTAGACAGTATAATAATGATAAGAACAAAAAATTCTTTTGTTATCGATGCTTGCACGGTTGTACTAACAGTGAAATATTACAAAAGCATTTGCAGTACTGTAGTGATGTACAAAGAATAACAATGCCGTCTAAAAAAGATAATGTGTTACAGTTTGTCCATCATAATCACAAACTAAAAATTCCTTTCGTCATATACGCTGATTTCGAATGCTTACTTCAGCCTGTACTTGGCGTAGAAAATAATCCTAATCAATCGAGTACAAGAAAAACTCAAAATCATGTTCCGTGCGGAGTAGCGTATAAGGTAGTTTGTTGTACTGATTCGAGGTTATCTAAACCAATTAAATTATATCGTGGTAAAAATCCAGCTGTCTGGCTTCTCAAGCAGTTGATCAGCGAAGTTGATAATATATTTGCTCGTTTGAAAAGAGTAACTCCAATGATTAAATTAACACCTCAGCAAGAATCTGATCACGAGCAAGCGGAAATTTGTTATATTTGTGAAAAAGCTTTTGACCCTGACAACGTCAGGGATAATAAAGTACATGACCATTGTCATTTGACCGGACAGTACCATGGAGCGGCTCATGATCAATGTAATTTAAAATTTCATGCTCCAGATTTTATTCCAGTTATTCTTCACAACTTTCGAGGATATGATAGTCATATTATAGTAGAAGCTTTTGGTGATTCTGACATAAAATCTCGTCTAAAACTCGATAACGTCATCAAATGCATTCCAAATAATTTTGAAAAGTATATGTCAGTTACGCTAGGTAAGTTGCGTTTCATTGACAGCCTGCAGTTTATGTCAGCATCATTAGATGATCTTGTCAAAGGTTGTAGTAAGTTTGATAACCTACGAGACTGTTTTGGAGATAAATTTAATCTACTGACCAAAAAAGGAGTATTTCCATACGAATATCTCGACGATTGGAGTAAATTTGATGAAACATCTTTACCTGACAAAGACAAATTTTATTCACAACTTAAAAATGAAAATATAACCGATGACGAGTATAAATATGCACAAAATATTTGGAAAGAATTTGTGAGACGTTTGGTGATTATCATGATTTATACTTGAAAACTGATGTGTTATTATTAGCAGATGTTTTTGAAAGCTTTCGAGAAGTAAGTTATAATAATTACGGACTAGATCCTTGCTGGTATTATTCTGCCCTGGGGTTGTCTTGGGACGCTCTGCTAAAGTTTAGCAAGGTAATGTTAGAATTACTGACTGACGTTGATATGTTCAATTTTATCGAAAAAGGTATCAGAGGCGGTATTAGCGTGATAATGAAGAAATATGCTGAAGCAAACAACAAATACTTAAAAGAGTATAATCCTAAGCTTCCTTCGAAGTATATAGTTTATCTAGATTCTAATAACTTGTACGGTCATTCTATGGCAGAACCAATGCCTTTTGGTGGATTTCATTGGATCACGGCTGATCGATTTCTATCAGAGACAGAAAAAAAGATACCCAACGATGTTTCGTACTTCGTTGAAGTTGATCTCGATTATCCTATTTCGCTACACAAACTGCATAACGATTATCCTTTCTGCGCAGAATCAATGATCATAGATTATAGTTTATTATCTGCAAAACAACAGGCGTCAGCATCACCAAGACAAAATTCTATGGTCAAAAAGCTAGTACCAAATTTACTCGATAAGAAAAATTATGTTTTACATTACAAACTTTTAAAACAAGCAGTAGATGCTGGTCTTGTGTTGAGGAAAGTTCATCGTGTACTAAAATTTAATCAGTCACCTTGGATGAGAGATTATATTAACTCGAACACTTCAAGAAGAGCTGCAGCAAAAACTGATTTTGAGAAAAACTTCTTTAAGCTCATGAACAATTCCGTTTTTGGTAAGACGATGGAAAATATTAGGAAACGCGTAAATATTGAGCTAGTTAATGATGTCAATCGCAGAAACAAACTTGTGTCAGACGATGATTTTGTTAGTATGAAAATTTTTAATGAAAATCTTGTTGCGATACAAAGAAGAAAAACAAATCTAAAACTAAACAAGCAGATTTATGTTGGAGCTTCAGTGTTAGATTTATCAAAGTGGCTGATGTATGATTTTCATTATAATTTTGTTAAAAATCAATGGCCGGCTAGTAGACTGTTGTTTACTGATACCGATTCGCCAGTATATGAAATTGAATGTGAGGACGTCTATCAGGATATATATGATAATCGACATCTGTTTGATCTTTCCGATTACCCACGTGACAGTAAATTTCATGACGATACAAATAAAAAGGTTATTGGTAAATTCAAAGATGAAATGAACTCGAACATCATCAAATCCTTTATCGGATTGCGCAGTAAAATGTACGCCGTATTGCTAGATAATAATAAAATAACGAAAAAAGCAAAAGGTCTGCCTCGCGATTTTGTTAAAAAGTTTATGAAATTTGATGATTACAAGTACGCACTCGACGCTGATGGCGCTCGCGGCGGTGTTAGTTTTATAAGATCAATGGGTATTCGAACGAATCATCATAAGCTTGAAACAGATGTCATTATCAAACGCGGATTGTTTAATTTTGATGACAAACGTTATTGCGAGAATGGGATAGATACATTTGCACTTGGGTATTGTTATGATGATAGATCTATACTTGACATTATCTTTTCCAACTAAAATTTTATCTAAACTTAAGAAATAATGTTTGAAAATTTGACAGTGACAAATAGCTACAATAGCAAGATCAAATATCTAATGATGGACGGCAAACAATTGACAGTTGAAATTAATAATGAAACATCAGGTATATGTTTTAGTGGAACTCGTGACAAGCTAAAACTTTCACTCATCAGATATGATAACAGCGAGTATTTCAATTACCTAGAACAATTGTATCAAAGGTTGCTAGCGGAATTTAAAAATCTTCACAATCCGATCAACCAACAAAAATATACGAAACTTACAATTGATCTTGATAGACCAAAAATATATTTTATCGATAAAAAATATCCTCTTAACAAACCACAAATAAAAGACTTATTTGAGTCCCATCGCTGTGTGAGCGGTAAAGTAAAATTTAGTCTCTACAATCGTGATAATGAAATATTTTTAATTTCAACAATAGAAACATTAATTATTGGTAATGAGGTATAGATAATATCACTTACCTTTCTCGCTTTGTGAATATCCGCCCGAACGCTATGCGTTTTCGTTCAAGTGTAATAATTTCCGCATGATCTTTCGTACTGGTCAAAATCCTGCAGACTGATTTATAAAGCGCGTTTTGCCTTTTATATGCTTGCACTCAGTCTAGTTCGAGAATATTCTACGCATGCTCATTACGTACTGAAAAATTACACAATGTCTGTTACTCATGCAATAGTTATTCTTGATATATTACCTATGTATTTGACTTCCTTATTAGGTAAACAAGTGGCTATATCTTCTACTGTTATGCTCGATAAGTTACCTGTGTACCTGGCTTCCTTATTAGGTAAACAAGTGCTATATATATACCTTATTAGGTAACGTAGTTAAAGTTTATGTGTAGAGGGGGGGTAGTAAAGGGGTGGGAGTAAGAGGGTAGTAGTAAAGGATACCTAGGTTTGGGGGATGGAGGGGGTGGGGAGGGAGGTGGGTGTGGTTTGGGTGGGCTGGGCTAGAAACCTGGGTATCCTTTACTACTACAATATTGTAAGCTTCGATGAGACGCGTTGGTGCGTAAACTATTTATACATACGTTTTTTCAAAGCTCTTTGAAAACGTGTCTTTTTTTAAATTCTGTTTGCAAAGTTTGGTTCAAATATTCGGTGCCTTTGTCGGTTTGCCATTGTAGAAGGCGATGACCACTTTGTTTCAAAACCAGTTTTAAAGCTGTTGCTAACTCCAAACTTTTCTTAGAAGTCAAAGAAACGACCAAAGCTTATTTTGTTAACACGTCGATAACAAAGAACAAATATTTGTAACAACGATTGTACGCTTCCAATTGAGAGACTTCGGCTAAATCTCCTTGCTATTGATCATCTACGTCAGGCACTTTGGTTTTTACTTCTGGAAAATGTTCATCGAATGAGTTTGTGTAACATAAATGTCGTTTGCTCTTAAATGTACATTAATAAGTTTGATTTTAGCAGCACGATACAAATTTTGAACCACTCCGCAACCAGGCCTATGTGCGGAATAATATTAGATGATAGTTAAAAGTGTCTCGATGCTCTGAGGTTGTCTGTAGTTGCTCCTCAATAAGCCAACAACTGTCCACTAATACTGCCAGTAGATTCGTGTGGTTTGGATGAGGATCAACATGTCTGACCAGCCGCAAGAGCAAATGTCGCTTGATGTGAAGTGATGACCTTTTTCTTGGTGTCTTTTTCAATTCGGTTTTTCTTTCTTTTTCTGTTTTCCTTCCTTATGCAGAAAAAGGTGCCGACATCATCTTTACGACCCAAGCTTTTCATTTCTTCTCTTCGGGAGTAGGGGAATGGGCCAACAAGGAAGCTGCTGTGTGATTAAGTATTGGAGAAAAGGGAGTTTGAAACACTTCTCGTGTGTCTTCTTTTTCTTCCATCCTTGTGACCGCCTGTCTTGGTGACTTTGGGTTCATTTTTCATGATCGTCTTGATATCTTTCAGGTAGGTTTTTCTGTTTCGTCTAAAGCTTCCTGGCGAAAGAGTTGAAGACCTTGCAAAATTTGGTAGTACCGTTGTGATGTTTCTGTTTATGACCAATCAGTTCGATCCATCAATGATTGTAATTGTTGTTGTAACTGTGACATTTCATTGAGATTATGATTCGGATGTAAATGATGTGACTGTTTTTTGTACCAACGATGGGGTTTCAGACATTGTATGAAACTAAATTGAGCTTTCATACTTCTGTAAGATTCGAAGGTACAAGTATGATGTCTTCCCAGAAAAGAGTAGCCCTTTATCTTCTTCTTCCTTATCCCATGACTCGTCTTAAAGTGGTCCAGCAATCGATCCAAACAACAGAACAACTACTTTTAACAAGGGTTTTGTCAGCATGTGTAGAAATTGGACTGATATGTATTTTCTTTTTCACTTGTTGGCAAAGAACGTTTCTATGTTTTCCTATGCATTGTCTCTGTATCTTGGACAAAGGTACCATTCCTTTGAATACCTTCAAACAACATTCACACACGGTATCGATGATTTCTTTATGTGCTTTTTGCATGATTTGTTGTTGGATCGGAGGATTGGATTTAGTCAGTATCGACAAAATATCCTATTGTTTAGCTTGATGAGGAGGGAGTCACTTTCGTTTCCTTTTATGGAGAATGATTGTGTTTTATGGGGAAGACGATGAGGGTGCTGTTTGATTCTTTTGGGTTACGTATTTTGTTTCAAGACTAAAAAAAAAAACAAAAAAACAGTGAAGCGAATTGTACTATTTATGTGTGGAATTCTTCTTCACGTATTGTCGGCACGTCGTGTCAGCTTCATGTCGTGTAGGATTCGATGATGAGATGTTTTCAACGGACTAAATCGTGTCAGTTTTTCTTTTGATAAACCTAATAAAGTCTGTAATATCCTTGTTCTGTATTGGACTTTTGACTCGGGTAGATCACATCTGTATGTGCAGGAGTGGTGGAAGACGTCGTCGCTGCCGCTTGGAAGGAGACATTATTGTAAAAATTGGTTTCATTTATTTTCTTTTAAATTAGGAAACAAGGCTATTAAATTAGTTTTGACAGGTATCATGGTGAATGGCGAGGAAAATGTGGTAGCAGGAGACACCGTCGCCGAGCGGAGTAGTTTTCTGGAGTACGTTCACGTCCTAGCTGCAGTACCTTCTCTCTTTCTGGCAGAAGATTTTTCTTGGGGCTTTTCTTCTTTTTTACGCTTTTCGTTTTCTTGTGTAAACTAGCACTGGCATTATTATTCTTATTCTTTAGTCGTCTTTAGAGGGATTTGGCTTTTTTTCTTTCTTTTAGCTTAGGCATTAGGATCCCATTTTAACAGGGAACAAATAATAACACCTCATAGAGAACCGCTTCCACCAGATTTCAAAATGATTTGCTTTTGGGTTTGAGCACAGATTTTCGGATCTGCATGTTGTGACATTGTCATTTTAAACTTTTGAAAAAAGCGTTTGGTTTGATGAGTTATGTAAATTATATCTTGAAGTAATTGACGTGCTGTCATTTTTAATGATCGTTATGTTTCTTTGAGACAGGCTTCTAACAAATGAGCACTGACTTGCACATTTTTTGTGACTGATGATACGAATCAGTTTGACTGGAATATGATATTTAAAATGCGTCATGTTCACTACCGTTTGAAAGAAAAGATGCGCATGATGTTTTTATAGTTTTTCGGGTTCTCCAGACAGACGCCATAGATGACCTGCAAATGCCATCAGTGGTGAAAGAAAGTGGTAAGAAATCTCAAATATTCGGAGCGTTAGGTTTTAAATCGATGAAAAAAGATGCGTGAGGTATTTCAGTGGTATCGCTGTAGGAATAATTCAGCCAAGGCGTTCCTAACTGTTTGGCTAATCCATGCACTTGAGATTTGTCTCTTAAACTTTCAAACAATACCACATTATTGACAGTGAGATTGATGGTGTGATGTGCTTTACTTGTTGTAATAAATTTCGTGTAATGTTAATGATACTGGAATTACGATGATGTCTTTTTTGTCCAAAGCAAAGTTCAATTTCTTCTTCGTCTTCTCCTAATGAGGACAGGGTGTGTTTTTAAAGTTAGGCACTATCCCATCGTCTTCACGAGAAATACCTTTTACAAACGAAATGGATTCTGGTTGACCTTCTTGAAGTATTGTGCAAGCTGATTGCCGCACTTTGTAGCACTACACGATACGTTGAATTGGGCGATCAAAACAAATGTGACACGTACTGGACCAAACGTTTGAAAAATTCGGTTTTCCCTGAACCACTCGATCCAGCAATCAACATGTTAAATGGATGACGAAGATATAGTGCCTCCCAAGTTGGACGATGAAACATTTTGTTAATCACTTTGAGAGCAGAAGAAGAAAGGAGGTAGATATAGCCGTAGTTATGTTGGTGAGAATTCTGAGGAATACCAACGACTCAGTACATTTCATACATTTGATACACGTTTGATTTTTGTTAAAAGTCACAACAAAAACATATTTACATTGGAAGAACTAAATTACGAAAACACATAAGGCATGAATGAATGCGTACATCAATAAGACACAAGTTAGAATCACTCAAGTGAATATAAAAGTCAGTGTTCAAAATTCAGTTGAATCGTAGGCGGTGGAAAAATTTGTTGTCAAAGATTTTGGTACTCTACTAAGTTCTGAACATCGTCATTGGCGTTCTACGACGGAATTTGTTGCAACACTACAGGCAAAGATCGTGGCATGGTACGCTTTTATATCCACGTAGCGTTTAATGTCTGCCATAGTCTTTCCAAAAGTAAATCTTCATATACTGTTGAAAAAACAATAGCTTAAAAATCGAGAATTTGATTTTGAGTTTGCGTTTCATTTCAGTCTTAACAAACGTCTTTTTAAATGCGTTCCCGTATCTCCAAACGCAGATTCTGAATGTGGTCTTCTAAACTATCGTTCACATGAATGTCTTTCTTTCTGAGAAAATAGTCATACTTTTGACAAAAGGAATTTGGTTGTAAATTATACGGACCCAGATTAGTCACTAACTCACACACTACACGCCGTGAAGAAGTCTTTTCTTGAGGCGATACTTCTATTTTATAATCATCTAAGTCTAGTGTTGCTCTGAAATGCTGTGTACCACAGCCAAATTGTAAGTAGAAGTCGTATCATCAAAATATTCTTTGTTAGGAATAGTTGTTCTTATGTCTGACTGTTTGAATACTTTCTAATTTCATTCAAGTATAGCTGAGTTAAACATCTATGTCATAATGTAAAAAAAGCTATATAATTCTTCCTTTTGTCTCTTTCCAAATTCCCCCAACAAAAATAACGATGAAAAAGGCGGTAAAGGTAGTATTACTGACGCAGGCAAAAATTCTTGCGAAGATGACAGAATAATCAGCTAAATCGAAAAGCTAAAGTCACCCTCTTTTGGAATCATTACAGTTGCATTCGTAGCCGCAATACTATCACTCCTCGTATCCAAAGCAGGTGCGCCCCAATACATGGTCTTCATGGTTACAACCATATTCAAACTATTGCTGCACAGATAAACCGCGTACCAATGCTGTTGTGCCTGTGTACTAAATGTGACTAAATGTGACTGGAAAAAGTCTCGTTATTCTAATTAAATTTTGTAACGGGCGTTTAGATTGGTGGTACACTTATATTTGCTTCGATCCGGTCTTAGGCTATATATATACCACTGGCTTTTCCCCATTGTTTCACCTGTTCTCAACACAATCAAGATGTATACCATGTTGGCTAACATCAACGTTCGTTTCGAGGACGCTGTTTAACCCGGTGTATCTCATGTATGTTACGACTCGATGGTCTTAAATTAAGTAACAGAAAAAAGGAAAACCAACAAGTTTTGTAAAACTTAACAATTTCATTCTCTAAATTATAAAGAAAATGTAACGGGTGTATGTATGTATGTATGTATGTATGTATGTATGTATGTATGCATGCATGTATGTATGTATGTATGTATGTATGTATGACTTTATTTCCTCTTCAACAGAGATTACATCAGATTAATCAAATTCAGAATCATAACAAAATCATGAAACACAGCAGAAAATCAATATGACAAAAATAAAAGAGTAGTATTTTGTCAGTTTAACATATTGACAAAACAAAACATCTCAATACCTGTAATCATATAAATATTAGTCAGAGCTGACTAGCATTTACCTTAGCATGGCACTGATCTTCTTGAACACTTGCTTGATAATGCTAACGATACAACTTACGTCAGAACATCTGTATTGTTACGCGATGTAATATTAACCTTGAAATAGTAAAGAAAGGGAAATGGAAAACTTATACAAGTGTAACAATATGTGTATTTCTTTCTACACGACAAATGTGTGCATATATATATATATATATATATATATATATATATATATATATATATATATATATATCTGTTTGTATGCATGTGTGCTTGTGTGCGTGCGTGTATATGTGACTGACTGACTGACTTCATTACCTCTTCAGCAAAGATTACATCAAGTTATTCAAAACACAGATTGTATATAATACAAGATCATGAGACGCAACAAAGAACAGAGAACATATACAATGACATACTGCATCAACTAACGTCTTTACAAGATGAAACACGTTAATACATACAATCAGATAATTAGTCTAGGAAATGTTGGTACTAAATATTCCTTGGCATAATATGGCCCCAACCATTTATGCATGTATGTATGTATGCGTGTGTATGTGTGTGACAATCACAATATTGTTTGGTAATGTGGACCATAAATCCATAATACTACAGTTATACAAGAATATTGCAATGATATAGAGAGCCAAATTACAAATAGTTTCCTCACAGTGAGGTGAAAAAGGAAAGAAAAATAGAAATTTGCAGAATGTGAAACAGAACTAGCATTATATAACTGCATAATTGTGATCTTCCATACAGGCAGAGAAAAAATAATATAATTACGTGTACATTTGATCTCTTCTGTGGAATGCTGCAAATACGCGTTGTGGAAGTAGAGATATTATGGCATTGTCTTTTTCACTTCATCAGAGAATTGAAGATTTACACACATGGCTGTTTTTGTGCTAAATATTTCTAGTATAAATCTGTTTTTAGGGACTGCATCAAAGGCCATTGTAAAACAAAGTGATATTCTTCTTCTATTTCTTTGGGTTTTTTTATCACATAACATACATATACTTTGATTGGGTGGGGATGCCATTATGCCGTCCTTCCTTTGTAGCTAACTTATGAGCGGGACAAAAGGAGTCAGCTTAATACATTTTGTTGATGTGTAGGTAAATTAATGGTTTCATAAAACGGTACCGAAAAATTATAATCAAATTTACTTCAGTGATATTACATGTGTGATTTATTTACGGCTGAATTCTAATCCTGAATAAAACTGGACTTTAAGACGTCTGACATTCAACAAGAAAAAACAATACTTTTTCATCTACATCCTTTGCGAACCAACTATAGCCAAATACATATTTGAATAGTATGTCTTTAACTTTCGAAACCCATGTAACTTTTCCCGAATCGTCCATTTTTTCAGCATAATATAGAATTATTTTGGATAGCGGTTATCGCCCATTCTAATCATCCTAATCCAAGACTTAATACATTTACAATAATAGTTAAAACAAAGAGGTAGTTCTCCACATTCTTTTCGTGGCAGAAGGGGGTATGTATGTCTCGGAAGGTTGACAAGTCTAGTTCAGAACTTATCATGTACCTTTTCAGTTTGATGTGAATATTCATACCCCCAAATTTCAGCAGCATAGGCTAATACAGACGTTTGAAAGCTTAAATCACGGAAGTTTTTAGTCGTCTTGGCTTATTGGGCCTGAGGCTGTTAGTTTCCTACCGAAACCTTCAGGTGCATTTTTTTCTCGAATTTAGTATTTTGACTGACTTGTAAAATGGTACATCTATGGTAGATATACGACAGAACTTGGCCTCAGTGTGCATTTCTATGCTGTTTGTATAGACCAAAGAGAGCACTCGTCATAGTCTGAACCATTCTATTTACGAAAAGTCACGAATATTTCTCCCAAACAACTGTTTCAATGATCAGAAAAGTATTTTTAATTTCTGCGTCTCTCACGTTTGTAGTTGGCATTGCGAATATCACGTTCATTCGTTTGCTGGTTAGAAAGTTTCGTTTGTGACTCAGTGAACTCGTCCACATCGTTAACTTTATCATCTCGACATTCAATTGGACAAAACAAGTTGTTTAGTTCATTCACAAACAAATATAATCAACCAAAACCTAAAGCCTCTATTTGGTGTTCCCCTCGCCCCCATCTCTCACCCTCTTTATCCCCATCTTGTGTTTATGTGTGTGTGTGTGTGTGTGTGTGTGTGTGTGTGTGTGTGTGAGAGAGAGAGAGAGAGAGAGAGAGAGAGAGATTTATTAATATAACTGGCAAACTTGTTGCTTGATAATCACCCAACAATTTAAAATATTTTTTAATGTATTTTTAATCTGATCAGGGATTAAGAACAGGATGACAGTAAAACTAGCAAGCAAGTCAGTTATAGTACATAAACAAGATCAAAGGTCTATACATTGATAAAGTGGTCAAACAGATTCTACATTGACAAAATGGCCTTATAGATTCTATATTGACAAAGTTGTATTATAGACTATAAGATGATTAAAGTGGTCAGCAAACACCTATTTCAATAATCATTATCGTTTTAAAATTATGATGTCTACGCTCAAAACATCTAATTCAGAAAAGAATGAACCAGTAAGGAGCTTCCGCAATGCTCATAAAAAGGAGAAATCCTAGAGGAAATACTGGTATGCAAATATCCATTTATATTCTCCGACCTCGTGAATTTTCACCAAATGTATGTTAACTAATCTAATCTAATTATTAAAAATTATAAAACACTGAAATAATTTAAAGAAACTGAACACACTTGTAATTATAATTAATAACCAGGAATTTGGTTTGGACTGCTTTGATATTTATCTGTACTCATTTATTTTAAAGTCAAAATTTTTAAAAGTTTTATTTTGTCCATGAGGGGTTAAGTTGAGATTTAACCATGATCTTCCTGTGATGAGAGAAGTCAAAAGAGGGAAAAAGTATTTACAGTAAATATTCCACACCCTTCTTTGATAGAAACTAAGTATTTCAAAACAACCAGAGAAGTAGGCAAACACATAATCTTACGATGGCAATATTTAAAAGCTGAACATGGGTCATTATTTTTGTGCATCCCTGAATGCAACAGAATAAAACACTGTGTTTTACCCAAGTGACATGGAACCTATTTGAAACATACCAAGACCAAGGGTAATTCGACACCAATGTCAGGTGTACACTCCCGGAAGCATTGATTGTTTTGTCGAAAATATCAGCTGTCTTTGTCCATTGTATGTAGCCTTAGTACCATAGAAATGACATGTCTTGTTTACTTTTAGATCTTAGCAACACTCGTTAAAAATCCAAATCACACACACACACACACACACACACACACACACTCTCTCTCTCTCTCTCTCTCTCTACAGAAAACTTATTCTTACTGTTGCAATGAAAGCGCTAGCACTGGGGCATCATGCCGCAGACATGTTACATTATGTCCAACCCAGTCACATTATCCTGACACCAAGTCGACCAGTCCTAACACTAACCTATTAATGCTGAGCGCCAATCGAGGCAGCTGCTGGTACCATTTGATAAGTCTCTGGTATGACTCGGCCGTGGTTTGAACCCTCGACCTGCCACAGCCGAGACCGACTCTCTAACCACTTTGGCCACTGGAGCGATGAGTGAGAGCATTGTTTCGTAAGCAGTGCTCGTTACAATGAAGCTTATGTAGTAAACTGAATATTTCCTAACTTTTCAGAGCACTGACGCACACACCAAAGAAAGTAGTCAAAGAAATTAATAAAAAAGAAATTAATTTGTCATGAGAACAAATGTAAGATTCTATTTATGGCATGAAAAAAATTATTTAAAAATTATATATATATATATATATATATATATGTGTATATATATATATATATATATATATATATATATATATATATATATATATATATATATATATATTAGTACCTACCGTGCCATGACGTTAAAGTACATTTGCAAGCCTCAGCCATTTCGTTTTTCCCTATTATGAGGTCTTAACGTGTGTGCGTACTGTGCAGAAAGATTGCTAAATAGAAAGTATTAAAATGTCGCAGAAGAGGCAAACGATTATCAGTCCATAAAGCAATATCATCACGCTCCTTCCTCGCAACTTTTACTACTGTAAGAACATTCATGTTGTGAACCAAGTAGTTGTGAAACAGAATGGTATATATGTAAATACTTACCTTTATAGTATTGTTGAGGGTGTAGCTTATCTGACAGATCCATACGTATTGGCTGCTGTTATACTCCATTCCCACAACGGTCCAGTGTTTTGCCCCCGTCCCCAGACCAGCGTCCGATACCATGACGACTTCGTATGTAATGGAGATTTGGCTAGCAGAAAGGTTCGTATCGGAACCTGCGTTGGAAACCGTGCCAAGATCAATGATGGCACGAGTGTTGTATCGGACCTTCACCTGCAAACAATGCGAACACGTCGTCTGAGGTTAACATATCTTTAAATTCTTCAAATCAATACCAAATTAACATCGGAAAATGGAAAAATTAATCCTTTTTGAACAGTTTTTAAGCATAACCTTTCTTGTGCATAACAAGCAACGGTTTTTGGAGGCAACATAAGTTAGCTTTATTCGAACATGGACCAGCTTGAGTCTACCTATCACTAAGGAAATGAATAATGTTCATTTTTATGCCTATCGGCCGCCAAGGAAATAGTGTTAAAGTTCTGTCTACCTTCACTAAGGGAATGAATAACGTTCAAGTTCTACATCTACACATCGCCAAGAAAATGAATAGTGTTCAAGTTCTACGACCACCGGTCAGCAAGGAAATGAATAGTCTTCAAAGTTCTATGCCTATCAAGGAAAAATGAATAATGTTCGAGTTATATGTCTACCCGTTGCCAAGAAAATGAATAATGATCAAGTTCTGTCTACCCGTACCAAGGAAATGAACTGTGTTCGAGTTATATGTCTGTCTGTCACAATTGAAATCAATAATGTTCAAGTTCTATGTCTCCCCCTGTACTTCTGAACCTTTAGAAACCACAAGAAAAAATCACAAGTGTATATCCCTACTTTCCTCGAAAACTGCAAGGACCATAACTTTGAGTAATTGGTCTTTGCTTGTCATTGGTTCACTTTTTCCACCACTTGATCGTCGATTTAATTAATTTACTCGTATAGCTACTGAAGTGAAATAAAAACAACTTAAACGTGAAGAAAAAATAATAATTTCATGTTTGAACGAATATGGTCCTGACACTTACCGCACTAACGTATTCTATTCCAGGGTAGACAACTGGGTTATTCAGTATTGCTGCCTTCCCCTGGTCCAGCATAAGATTGGAGCCCACACTGGAATTTACCACCTTCACAAAGGCAAGAATTGTCGCTTCAAGGGAGGTGATGATCTCGATAACGACACTGTTTGTCGTACCAACGGGGAAGTCAAGCTCAACTGTTAGTTGGTTTTTCTCACCTGTGTTGATAGTGGGCGTGCCCATTACTCTTGTCAGTTTCAGCGCTGTGTCTGTTGGCACAGCACTCAGCGCTAGAACAAAAACATTTGTGTTTATGGAGTTCTTTCACATACGACAAAGTTCAGACATCAGTTGGAATCAACTTATATATCTATAATTAAACTACCCCAAAACTTGACAAATTCTTCACTGCATAAAGACTACGTTATCTGAAACGCTTTTATGGAATATTAAATGTGTGTGACTCATCATTTAGTTCTACGTCGTGGTTTCCTCTCGTTGTCAATAAAACGGGTGATGTGACTAATGTTGTGATTTATTCTTGGCTGCTCATTTGAGAAATGTGCCTCAAAATGCAAGTTTCACATTACGAATTGTCTGATCTAGTTGGATGATCCAAAAATGCTTTATACAAATAATTTCTTCGTTATCTTCACAAATCACAAGAAAACAAGAAAGCGTCAGTTTTATGGGCATAATTTTGTCTTTAAATGCAGAAAGTGCGACCGATCGACCATATCACTGAATCCAACCGAGCTTTTAGGAAAAGTTTATAAATATCCTTAGTTATGTTACAAATATATCTACTATGGCATAATAATTTATATTCTAAATATTTCTACTATGGCATAATAATTTCTATTCTAAATATCTCTACTATGGCATAATAATTTCTATTCTAAACGTTTTACGTTTTTTCTCAGTGTAATAATTTCAGTTAGTCAGCCAAAAAATGGGGAATAACTTGAAATGCCTGCGTTTGGATGTATTGCCTATATGCAACTAAATGATCAATCGGCACATTACTAATATCACCCATACTTATACAAAGCAGTACATTACGGTATACACGGTGGGATAACTTCCAGAATTAAGACCGAAGACAATTCTCCATTACATTTAGATGGCAGAGTTAAAATGCACAAAACTGACAATTTAATGTTGCTTTTTATTTTCCTGGAAATTCATAAAAGGCTATGAAACATTTTTCTAAAGTGCAAGAAACTATTTATACAAGAGTATTTCTTCGTTTTTTACACTAAAATCAAAGTATCAGGGTTCCTGGATATGCTTTGAGCATTTATTTTTCATAGAGTAACGCTGTAATTGAATATTCGCCTAGAAATGTTATTAGCAGAAAATAAGGAAATCAGAGCGCATGGCGTCTGTGCAATTTCCCATTGAGTTGGGTTTCTCGGCGGAAGCATGTTTAATATACGAGAGAAACAAATTAAAGATGCCGAAGGTCATATGATATTCAAGTTATTCAGACAAGTATGGATTTAAATATATTATTATTTTATATTTCCTGTGCTATCCATGCACAAACGATGGTATATTTTGTTTGTGTTCTATATCTTAAACCTGTTTTCTGTTGTGTTCGTGGTTTGTTTTCACGTCAAGCTGATGTGTATCGAGACTTTCTGAGTGGAATGAGATTTGGAATCTCCTAAATTATTTTCCTTCTTCTTTTTCTTTTTCTTCTTCTTCTTCTTCTTCTTCTTCTTCTTCTTATTATTATTATTATATAGGCGGTGGAAACTATCCTTTTGAACGGTGGCTTTAATTCTTATCCTGAAAATATTTTCCCAAGTCAGACACGCTTTTTTATTCAAACATTCTTCTTTTTAGGCTGCATTACAAAATATCAAGTTGAAGAGAGATAGAGCAAGATTTTACCTGTATGTTCGATGGCCAGCCAATATGCCATGAATAAAATTATCATTCCAGGTGTCGATGTTGGCATGAATTAAACTATACCCATCCAGCAATACCCAGTTGGAGAGAACTTAGCAGGAAAGCGACACTGCCGTGTATGCAACCCGAATTTGTTGCCAATAACTTGTTTTGTACGGCTACGTAAGCAGTCTCCATGGAGAGAAACATATATATATATATATAGGTGCTTGAACTTAATTTGCTGAAAGCTGTACAGGTACGCTGTCATCGTCCACAGAACATAACGCAGGAATCTGTAATATTATTCCCATGTTGGACAAAGAAATGAAATATTTAACGAGATTCAACTAGCAGGTACAGATGACAATTCTATATATTGACATATCTTGTGGCGGCTGTAGAATGCATATAGATTTGAAGACCAATAAAACTGACAGCTGATTTAAAGTTGCATTACTGACTAAAGCATTGCAGACATGCATGTAATGGATATTGTTAACTATTTGATAAGGCTACGTTAACGTGTTTCGACCAAAATCCAAATGAAAGAAGAATGCGTTATGTTATGCATGTTTAATTTGTGTTTGATCTTTTTCCTTGACTGTAGTGTTGAGATTTGGTGTGTACTTGCTTTTCGTCATATATTATATACTGATATATGAAGTCAAAGTATAGTTTTTGTTTATAAATCGGGAATGTTCTGGAAAAGAAGTTCTGATCCACATCCTGGTCGTTTCATTGTGTTTTAGGTCTTCATATAAGATATAAGGTTGTTGTGGACAAAATTATTCATTCCTCCTTTAAGTTCAGTCCGTATAATTATTTACTGTCGTGTTCAGATATAGCATGAAACATTTATTTAGATCATTCATTGGAATTGGAATGTACTTATTTATATTTTTGACTAAATAGCTATTTTGGGATTATTTTTTGCGATTTCATTAAAAGACATTCTGAATTATATTATTGTGATACATCAAGACTGTTGGCACATCAACCTATTCAAGACTATTGGTATATCAGTACATTCAATATTGGAATTCATTATAAGACTCTATACGTTTGGACATCTGATGGAACTTTAATAGTTATTTGGTATTTAATTCAAAATAGTGTAACGTCTTAAATTTTCACTTTGTAACTTAGAAAAAGAGATTTCCTTGTTGGTTTCACTAAACTTGTTGGTTTTGCGACCATCAGTTGCTTTGTGTAACATCAAAGAGTCCTAACATTTAGCCTTTGGTGCTCTGGTCTGGCATTCTTCAAGGATAACACAAATAATTGAGAGTGCAGCCAAGTGGAAGAATGCCTAAAGATTAACCTTAAATGATCATGAAAGTTACATGAAAATGGCCACACACACACAAAATATGGTTCAATCGAAATAATTAATCCGTTTCTAACTCAACAATATTTCTATCTAAATTTCAAAACAATTCGAATGGGATCTAGAGGCTGTAGACCTTTTCTTTTGATCTAAATTATATACCACAAACTGTCGAAGAAGATGATTTAGTCCAGAAGGTTGCCTCATACAAGCAGGGTCGACATTTTGCAGCAATGGAAGTTCTCTATTGCACGAATAATAAAGCATATACATATTGTGAATCTTTTTATTTAACTTTTTTATGCTCTTTTATAAAGAGATACTGTATTTCGTTTGGGTTTTTTTTGTGGGTTTTTTTCACCCTTTGCTACGTTATACAACGACCCATATTCTTGTATTTTATTTCTCTCCATATAGTGGTCTGAAGGGAGCAATTAAAGAATCGAACCAACATGCATTAAAAAAGACAGAGTTCTGACAGGGGGAGAAGTATTTAAATGACAGCGTGAATGCCAACATGTTTCAGTATAGTTTTGTTAGATGCTAGAAACGCAACCTGTTTCGTCGAATCTGGTTTTCATAAGCTAAATTTTGGTTCTCTGACCTGGATTGCGTTGATAATAACCAGTAGCGCAAAAGCGGGTGTAACAGGTAGCTGGTGAAAGAAAGATGGTGTAACAGAATAGACAAAAGGAAAAATATGATGAGTTGAGCTTTATATTAATCTATTATATTTTTAAGGAAATCAAATTGTTAAGTGTTTGCTGAAAATTACGGTCTAAATTTAAAATCCTGACTATTCCAATGCAGTCTTGTCAATATTTCACTCATACGTCAGCTTATGATCCGTACACACATTTTTACGACATTTTTGGCCATGTAAATATGTTCTGATGCTTTAGATGAGATTTATTATTATTATTATTATTATTATTATTATTATTACTATTATTATTCTGGAGGAAAAAGATGATGATGCTGGATAATTTATGCCAGGCTTTGTGTGAAACAACCAGTCCAATGTTAGCTGTAATCTTTTGTTTTATGTTTCTAATCTTTTATTTTACCTCTTGTATGTGACAGCTTTGAACATTCAAGAACGCAAAGGTATTCCGTAGTACAAGTTGTAGCGCTCATTTCACGAATTTCCCATTGCACATTGATGTTCTTTGCAAACTTTCAGTCGACAAAACACTGATATAATTAATGTTTAAAACGATCAACGTGACACGAGGCGAAATCCTGATATTGTGACCGCACGCTCTTGTACGCCTTATCTCGTATTTGTATTCTATAATTCTACACCAACGATCCATGAATTAGATACTGGTCAGCATATTCTATAATTCTATTAAAGTCACAGCCAGTGTGACAGAATTCTTCCCACGGATATAAATTTGTCTATTGATATTATACGGCTGATTTCTAGCCATTTCAAAACTTTCAATGTCTGCCGTGGCTGGAGGAAAATGATGAAGTAAATTGTCAGTTGAAGTTTGTCTTTCAGACTATGAGTAACTGCTTTCAGAATTATTGCATCACCGACGGTAAGGTGATGTAGCTTGCCCATGTCGCAAGGAAGAGTGTGAGGGTGTCAGTAGAAAAGCATGACCATCGCCCCATGTCTCAATGAAAGCTGTGTGGGTGTCAGTAGAAACGTATGACCATCGCCCCATGTCTCAATGAAGGCTGTGAGGTGTCAGTAGAAAAGCTTGACCATCACCCCATGTCAGAACGAAGACTATGAGGGTGTCATTAGCAACGATATGATGGCGCGTTGAAAACTGCTTTATTATTCCTAGCAGTCATATTATGCATGTATGTCACCGACAGACATTTCTTTTTATCATGAACACTTGTTCCTTTGCATATATTCAAACAGACTTTGAATTTGTTTTATGTTTATCGTAAAATAAATGAAGCCAGGGAAAGACCCGCATCTTTATAAACAAATACCAATGCGGCTTTTAAAAACGGCTAGAGTGAGTATCCAAACTCTGCCATAACAGTTCCTAATGTAACTTGAAACAATATTTACTCAAACCAAAATTTGCAAAAACACATTTTGAACAAACTCACACGAAACACGTGTTTTATTCAAAGAACAGTGACATACCTGGTGAAATAAGAAATTGTAAGTTAAATCCATATGGAGAGAGAGAGAGAGAGAGAGAGAGAGAGAGAGAGAGAGAGAGAGAGAGACAGACAGACAGACAGACAGACAGACAGAGACAGACAGACAGACAGAC